>JAPTHA010000007.1:16509900-16524898 GCA_029814585.1 Gymnapogon annona
TGTGTCCTCTATCTTTTGTGGGATTGTGCGAGGTAAGTCTAATATACTTCTGTTGACAGACCAGATCCAATTAGAAAAATGGTATCCAGGGACTGACACACCTTACCTCACCCATTACCTTTCACCCAGGGCTGGAAGACATGAATAAATTCCATTTCATGCTTCAGCCTATATTTACAGAAGAAGCAAAGAAAAACTGTGTTCAATTACCACGGACAAATTTGAACTCATCTGGGTCATTCTGAACAAATTGATCTGGAACTAATTTCTTCCGAGTGTTACAATTGAACCAAATAAATAAAACGCGTACTTATTTGCTTTTTTTTTTCTCTCTCTCCCACTGTCAAATTAAAGTTGACCTTAACATGCTCTTATTAGGGCTATCCCCGAGGCATGAGCCCATGGGACCTGTGTGAGCAGATGGGGGGAGGGTGCAGACAGCGTTTGGACGCAATGGTGTTAAACACTGAGTACCGGCTTAGTCGGTGAATGAGCACAAACCAGGTTATCATTTAAGACGACACCCTCCGTATGCCTGTCAGTGTTGCACCCCCTACCATGTTTCCTGCAGGTCCTAGCTTTCATTTAGACCGACTCTCTCTCTCTCTCTCACTTTCCACACTCCCATTCTTTCTTGCCCATTACAAAGGTGCAAATTGGACACAGATAATTGAACATTACTATCCAGGGAGGTAGCTGGCGCCATCTGTTAAATGTCCGCCCACAACATCACAGTGCGTCACACAATGTGCCCAAACATCCCAGTGCACCGTGCTGCACATTTGTGTAGGCTTGAACATGTTATTTTGTTTCGCAGACTTCCCTTTCTTTCAATTTGAATACCTCCCAACACATTTAATGCACAGGTACTTTGGTTTTGTGGCTGGAGGTAATGGGTGTGTAAATAACAAATCCCGCTAATGGGATTTGTTTTTCCATATTAGAACTGAGGGATAAAGACAGAAGGTGTACGCTATGTATTGAAATGTCCCTTGAAGCAAATTTGTGATTTGTGACATATAGGCCTAAATAAATTAAACACACATCAACTATTTGTTTTACTTGATGTACAAATGAGGCTTAGGTAATTTGCTAAGAGTGTTCCTAATAAGAACAATAATGGTAATGACTTTAAATCAAAATATGTTTATTTAAAAAAGATTAAACATATCTCACACACAAACAGGTGCTAAAACCGAGCAGCTGCATTCTGCATCCTGGCAGACAGTGAAAGTTGTATGCAATTTCACTATTTGTATCATTTCTGTTAAACTGACTATTACTAATGTGTGTGGTTGTACATTAAAAAAAAATGTGAAGAAAAAAAAGAATTCCGTCTTTCCACACCTCACTAGAGTAAGGTCTATTGTTTAAATGTTAATTTTTTCTCTTGCGCTTTGTATTTGCACCTTTCACTAAAACTTAATTTCCTGTCACAAGTTTTCCACTGATTGCGCTCTACTTCGTGTCTAATGGCTATTGCTATTGTTTAAGACTCTGAGCAGGTTTACATAAGCACCAAGTATCATGTGCATTCCATAAGATTCCCCAAAAATAAAAGAAAACAAAACATAAAACGCATTATTGGATAGGACGGTGATATGATAAGTTACCCACACAAATAATGAGGGAGGTTGTCCATGTGAATTTGGGAAAAGCTCGTTATGGTCCTTGCTCTCTCTCCCTCTCTCTCTCTCTCTCTCTCTCTTAGCATTGCTCTCGTTCTCTCTCCAACACACATGGCTGATTAGCAGTTGGCATTTTGTCTTGGCTATGTGCTAAATGAGTGCAGCAACATTAGCATCTCAAAGATACTCTCCTCGCCTAGTTAATGGTCAGGACACAATGGCTGCTCAAACACTTGATGGATCATTGAAAGATTATGCCATTTGGCTTCATGCCTTTATCCTCACTTCATTTGTGAGTGCATGTGTGTAAATGTGTGTGCACGTGTGTGTGTGTGTGTGTTATGCAGGGAGACAGAGACATCCTGTAGCGTGTAGGCGTGGAATCCGACGGACCTCTCAGTGGGAGCAATAATGTCAAGGAGCTGCAATGTCATATCCATCAGAGCTAACTTTCTGTCAGGGCCAGACAAAGGTGTTGACACTTCAACACCACACGGTGAGTGAGGAGGCCATTCAAATGTCAGTTACCTGACACGTAGCCATGCTCTCATAGATGGGTGGTAACCAGTGATTGTCAGTTGGTTACTCAGGAAAAAGGCCACTGCATATATAAAGCTCACGAGAGGTTGTCCGCTGAGGTTTAATGAATGAATATGTTTTCATCTTCTCAGGAAAGTATTCACATGGTACAATCACACCTGTCAACTCTGGCAAATCAGCACTTATGGTAATGAGATGACTATCACTAAAGCACCGCGGCCATCGGGAGACATTCAGATTGCTCGGTCATGCGTGAGGCTGTCAGACTTTACTGGTGTTTGGAGTCTCAAATAAAAGTTGCATTGAAACTAAATGGTGGAGGAACTCTCACTATGAAGTTCTACCTCTGAGGTATACGTTTCCAGAGCAGCCATTGTACAAGAGCATAACATGGTATTTCATCACCACGGCGTCATCATGGATCTGTATTAATTACATGTACTCGCTTACCGGTCATAGGCGATGAAGACTTAATTTGCAAAATGATGCCTTGAAGAGGAAATGTAAAATCTCATTGTGGATAGTGGTGATGTGAGGGTGATATTATGTGATTTTCAGAGGAATGCAGATTATGTCATGGATAAAAACAAAAGCCAAACACAAGCAAAACTTTCTCCCTCCATTAAAATTCACATAAAAATGGCTCGAGGAGCTATTTTACTTATGTTTGGGAACATGAGCTGCTGGTGTCACTCATGTGTTGAGGTTAGTGAGTGCATATAAGTCAGTTAATAATCATCCTTTAGAATCTGTGTCCACTAAAAAGGTTCCGTTACTTTCCTTTTTTTTTTTTTTTTTTTTTGGTTACCTGTCGTTGATGAATTAAAGTCACGGTGATGAAAACAAATTCAGATCACATTCAGCTGCTGGTGGAACACATCTGATGGTGCAGTAAGCCTAGATTTAAGCACTAATGCAAAACATACTGTTAGAAACTTGTATGTGAGGAGTTCAACATTCTCTCAGATCATCCTGAAATTTTTTGGGAAAAATCTGAATCGGTTGTTTTAATACCAAAATAATGACCCAGAGTAGACATAGTGATATGTGTGTAATAAGTGTTTCAAATGTGCAAACACTGAAATTCATTTGTTTATATTTCTTTTATCAGATAACTACATGGCTATTGTGAAGAAAAACGGAATAAAAATATGGACTGTAATTGAAATAATACTTTACATTTTCTGTTTCCATCCTGTAGAACTGAGTCTAATTGCTGAAAAGATTGCCACCATACCAGATCCACATTGCCAAATACTGAACATATAATCTTTTCTGTCTGTAATGAACCAGCTGTGGTTTAGCCCTGGGCCCTTCTTGAGCTGTAACATAGGAGTACATACAGCATAATAAAAAAAAAAAGAAAAAAATTCGCCCAGAGAGAGAGACACAATTACTCCTTGACAGGCAGGATGTGTGTTTTTCAGTGTAACTGGAGAGTTTAAGAACACTGCTGTCATTGGACATATTCATTTATAAAACGAGGGACTTTGATGGATTAAAGTAGATAAAACTGAATTAAAAGAAAGGAAGTGAGTGAGAAAGAAAGACAGAAAGATAGAAAGAAGGAAATAAATATATAAGAATAACATAGTTTGACCAAAAGGAGTTGGTCTTAGCGCCATCTTCAGTGACATTTCCTCAGCCCCTCTCTTAGAGCCCTCCCTAACCCTTTTCTGTCAACATGAAAATGATTATATGTGTCACTTCTCCTCTGACAGCACATAATTCTCCCTTTTTGTGACATTCAGGTTGAAGATTTTGCCCGATTACCGGATATATCTCCCTACCTGAGCTATACCTTTTTAGTGGCAAATCAGATCTCGCTGCTGTTTATATCACAGCGATGGCCACAAATCCTGTATCCTCAGACAAGTTTTCATGTCTGCCCTCATGTTCACTACCAGGACAGCATGTTTTGTTGAAGCTTTATCTGCTTCCACTAGTGTAGCATCCATCACTCTCAGCTTTGGATGTAATGTCTTCAGTTCCATAAATGCCTCAAAGGAAATTCCTGGTCACAATATATGTTTTCACTTCCCCTTTGAAACTTATATGTTGTTTCCATATGTCTTCATATTATTTGATGTCTGTCACCTTCCAAACGTTTCTGAATGAGTGTTTTTGAGTCTGCATCAATATGCTACACAATACATTAAAATATATACTGTACTTACTGAGCGTCCTTATTGTTTTGGAAGACCGCACCTTTCTGCACATCCTTAAATTCCAATAGGTACAATATAGAACTAAAATACACATTTCTTCTAACACATATTAATTTAAAGCTATTGGGTTTTTTTTTTTTCATTTTATTGTTCACTTTGGTGTTTTCTGTTCTATTCACACACACAGACACATCCCAGTTTTGAAATTCTTAAAGTTAAAGGGATTACATGCAGTGTTGATATTACAAACTCTGCACAGTAAATGGAAGTCGTATAACAGGACATGGCAATGGCTACCAAAACCAAAAACTAATTAACACAGTCCCTCTCTAAAAGAAAGTATAAAGAAGGCTGGTTACTCACATGTGTATTATTGTATAATTGATCAAAATAGCTCAGTTGGTAAGGCACCGGGCTGGTGCATAGGGTACCCAGGTTTGATTCCTTGGATAAGCGTCCAGTGGGTTGTGCCAGGAAGGGCATCCAACGTAAAAGCTCCTGCCAAATCAAATATGACAAATCAAAATAACACTGTGACTCAGAATCGTCACATGCTACATCGACTGATAGTTTACATTATATTTCTCTTAGGTTAGCTGTATTTTAGATAGAAAACAGCCACAGTAAAACCACAATCCACCCATGTTTTTAGTATAAGTTGTGTTGTCAATAGCGGCAAAAAATGATCTGTTTAGATTCATCCAAAAATTTTAGAACTGTCACAGTCTAGCCACCTTTGTAGATAAAACACTGTCATTTCAGTATCTAACTCTTTCTTTCTCGTTCTTTGCAAATTACAACCCAGTCCAGTGTTTCCTGGTGATTCCCATCCCATCTCATCACCGTCTCATACTTTGGTCAAGGGCCCTGTGGCATTAGTTTTCCTCACTGTGGGGGACCAGGAGAGTGACTCACCGCTCCCTCCGGTGGTCACATAAACCCCTTGGCCTGTCAGTGTAAATACATTCATTTCATATCTCTACAATACACTGCATTATGATCTTTGCTGTAACTTCAGGGCCCTTTACTATAAATACTGTAATGATAAATATAGGTCATTTTAATATGTGAATGTAGAAACTCTATAAACAGAGTATTTAATATTCCATATTTTCTCCAATGTAGTTCTTCTGCTATAAAAAAAACTAGAGCTATTGGTGGGGCTGATCCAGGCAGTGCTGATTTATTCTACTCACATACAATGCTGTATGTGTGGAAACATTAATCAATGTTGAATTTAATAGGACATTTATAAATGTGAAAAACTGATAACAGGTTATTATATGTTCATAAGCATATTGTGATAACACATGTAAAAGTGTATATGTATGTGATGATATGAGTGCCGCCTTGTGCAGACGTGTAGATACCACACAAAAGATTAAAAACAGTACGACACCTTATGATTGTGATATCAAGAAGGGAATAAAAGCATGAAAGAAAGGTGTAATCTGTAGGAGTTAGAGAATGGTTCTTATTACAGATTCGGAGGAAAACAAAGTCAAATTTATAAAGTAGTTTGTAGTTTACAAAAATGGTCCAAACTTCACTGTTCCTCTGTAGGTCATCGAGTCCAAAATGAAGCCAACATCAACGACCCCAGGGTCGGAACTGAAATACTGTACCTCCTATAGATTTGAACTGGTCTTTCTAAAAATAAGAAAGAAATGTATGTTCACTGTGTCAATAAACTACCACTGATTTCATTTGAAACTAGTAAATGTTGTGGTGGTCCTTCCACCTTTCAGAAAATCTGAAGTTGAAATAAAGGATCTGATGTGCGCCAGGTCCACCTTTGATCGACATATTTGTATGACAGCTCAGTTGTCTTCCACAGCTAAGTTTTGGAGTTTGTGTTTATTCTGTTGAAACACATTTTTTGCTCCTGAATTACAGCTCCACTGCAGTTAGTTAACGGGTTCCAGTAACACTGATGTTGCACATAGGTCCCATGATCTCTCGTGCTCTTGCAGCTCCACCCATTTCATCCAAAAATAGTCCGAAACAAAATATAAGGGAGAAGGGAATGGTGTGAGAAGAAAGTAGTGGAGAATGCTTATGTTGTCCCATGACAGCCTTCCGTTAATATATAGGATGTGCAACTAAAGCACACTTCTGTAACATGTGTATTCCAGTGATAATTCTTCCGTGGATCTTTTCTTGGAAATGGTATGTATTTAATAAGCCATGAGATCTAAGAATGGGGATGGTTGTGCAACCAGAGAGACTGCGTTCTAATATTTTTTTTTCTATTGACGCTGTACAACACTGTTATTGGCTCACATACTAAAGGCGGACACAATAAATCCCCAACACTGAACAACAAGAGGGAATGAGAGACACCATTATGCACTCCTAATGGGTTCTAAGAACAAAGACCCTATAAACGTTTATTATAGAGTTTACATATTACGTCTCTTTCATTATCTCTGATGTATATCTGACAAAGATGTGCAAATGACCTTCTGTTGATGACTCTCAATGGTAGCAAACCGACTAGCTCATTTCAGTACATACTTGAATCTTATTGGTCAGAAACATCAAAAGGATGAATGTGACAAGGCAAGTAACAAGACCAGACAAAATATTGTTGACGATATGGATAAAAAGGGCCAGTTCGCTATTTGGGAAGAAGCTAGGATAGAGGGATGAATGATAAAACTGCAGACCTGAGGAGAGATAGCGCTGATGCATTATTAAACATGCATTAGGAAGTGTCGTAGAAAAATCTATGAGATGTCTCTCATACGATTTCAGAAAGTGTCCTCCCCCGATAAGTGTGAGTGCATTTTAACCCGTATTAGAACCTAAAACACATCTGACCATTGTGTTCTCATGCAATTTCTAGGTTATTCTAGACACCAGTAAATACGTGTGTAACAGTGGCAGACTGGAGTCTGACCCGCATTGGTCAACAGAACAAAACCAGCGAATTGGGAGTCTGCAGATGAACAGCTGTCCAAGGACATTCTCAAGCACGTGCATTTCTTTTTCTCCTCACTCACTGTGTAGCTATTTGGAAAACCGATGCTTAAGCTGAGCACTGAATGTTCCAGCATCCTCTGAATCAATATCTGTGAGAACTGATTAATTGTAACTACAGAGAAGATAGTTGGAGCTCTGCATTTTCATCACTTTACCCTACTGAAAACTCCATTAAACATACATATTTATCAGGACATTGGTGCCTGAAGCATCCCGCAGTTATCATAATACCTATTCTGCATCTCTGTTTTGATGAGTCTGTTTAAGACTTTCAACTACAATGGTAAATTCACTGCCTAGTGTTATATTTAGATGTAACACCAATCAAAATGTAATATAAAGGGTAGTTTCATCGTAGTAATGACCTGTTATTGAATTCGTCTACATTTTGCCAGAGGCCTGAGGCCTAAAATGTGATTTAATTCTTAATTTACAAGGTCTTGTCTTAAAAAAAAAATAAATAAAAAAAGAGTTTCTAGACGGCATTCACTTACAGATGGTTTGTTTTAACATATTGCATTTACCATTACACAGAGAGAACACTAATTTTGAAAAAAAAAAAAAAAGAGACTAGTATACTTGGTTTTCCTCCTTCTCTCTTGAGTATCTGGGATAGGCTCCAGTGACCCCCCAGCGACCCTATAAAGGATAAAGTGGATTCAGAAAATGAATGATTGAATGCATAGTTTTTCTTTTTTTTTTATCTTTTATTCACTTAGAGGCAGAACATTTTTATACCCCATCGCCAGTCCTAGAAATATCTGCAATCAATTATTACTCACAGCAACAATTGGAATTCGTGATGACAAAGACAATGAAATGTTCTGTTGTATTCAGTTGCTTGCAGAGATTTAAACTACTTGGTCCCCCCCCTCACGTATTCAACACAAACCAGAATTCACCACAATTCATGATGTTCTCCACCACTGAACAGACAAATAGGCTACCTGCGGAGATACAAACACCGACTCTGCACTGACATTTATAGGGCTGTTGTCTCAAAAGAAGGACAAATGGAGGCCACGATCAAATATCATTCCTGTTTTAATGGGATGTAGTAACCGACCACATCAGCACACTTTCACTTAGGCCCATCAGCACACTGCCACTTAGGCATGCCTGTTAGTTTCAGCCGGCTGCTCTTTCCTCTCCTTGGAGGACTTCCGTAAAAACACAAGACATTTATTTAGCAAAGCAAACGCTCACTGTAAATGTGCATCCATGCGTGGCAAATGTACACACACCGACACCAGAGCAGAATCTTTAGGCATTTCTTTCTGGGTGGGAGGAGTTTTGTTGAACCAATGTTATCAGGTATGTAATGTGAAATTATATATAATAATATCATATGCGCTACACAGTTGTAAATAAAGGACATATATACCCCATAATACCAGATAAACACTACGCTGTGGCTATAATTACTTACACTGACTGCATCTTGCAAATCAACCACTGAGGTTAAGCTAAACTGTATAGAAACATTCACAGGTACATGCAATTGGTGTTATGTATGGTGTTACAAATGTTACAATGCAAAACAATACACTGCAATTAAAAAAAAAGTGTGAACAAAATGCAAACAGAAAGAAAAATAAAGAAAAAAAAAACAATTTGTAAACAACAATTTTGCACTTTGATGTTTGTTGTATTTATGGTGTAATTTATGCAAGATGGGAGCATCTTCCCCATGTATTGAAAATGCAAAGGGAAATCTTTCCTGTGAGTTGTATTGATTCTGGTTCTCTGGCCTGCTGTGGGTAAGCAAATGCCCGAGTGTTTATGCGTGGAACCTAGTGTTTGTATTGTTGTGCGAGTGTGTATGTGTGTGCCCTCCGCATCGATCCCCCACTTTGTTCCAATTATCAGTAAGGGTATGGGGCCTAATACTGCTATTCACACAAGCATTAGAGCAACAGAGGGAACTGTGTCTGTGAAAGTAGGCTCAGGCGAGCAGAAGAAGAGGCAGGAGAGGAAGAGGCAGAGTATGCGGGGCCGAAAGAGAGGGGAAAAGGAGATAATACAATGTATTACCGAGCCGTGTAGGCTTTATGGAATACTCGGCTCTGACTGGTCAACAATGGTAATTTACAGTCTGTTATTTGTGTCTAACAGGCCGGTGCTAGGAAAAGAAAGCAAACAAAACAAAACTAAACAAACAAACCCACTATTGCTGCAAACCATCCAGACACATAATCTAATACAGTGTTTTTTTTTTTTTAAGTCAGCAGAAATAAATGAAATCCTTTTCAGAATAATTACCATAGGAGTTTTTCTTGACTCAAACTCAACAAAATGATGGCGATGATTATGATCGAGACACCATCCTGAATGATTAGCCTCATTTCATAATACACCAAATATTATCAGTGGCATAAAATAATACATCTTCTACAGGACAAGTGAAGAGTTGCATCAATCGCATTTGTTTGTAACATTTTAGTTTTCAAAAAAAAACAAAAAAAACAAAACAAAAAGGTATCCATATTCATTGCTCGAGCTCCAGTCACGGTAAAGCCCTTAGAGCTTTCATATTTTAACATTTTAGTTTTGGTTCTTAAAAATATTAAACTGACATTGACACAAGGCTTATGTTTTCATTTTCTGCTTTAGATGCATTCATAATTGCATTTCATGTCACATTCACTTGTAGCTTAAAACAGTGGGTTCCAGTTAAGAGCTGAGAAAAAAAACAAAAAAAAAACACTGTGTGTGGGGGGGAGGGAAACTAAACTAAACAAAATATCAATGACTGTAACTGATATTTCTTGTACATTCCTGTTACTAGACATTAATTATTTAAAATTTTAGATTACTACAACCACATGTGTGCACTCTGGTTGTGTTTTCTTGGGTTTGCCAATAGACGCACACATTGGGGAATAAAGATCTGTTGTGTTGTTTCAAATTGATTTTTTTTTTTTATTCTCTCCTCTTTCTTTACACACCCTGCTGTCAGAGTCTCTCTGTGTGTGTGCGATGTGGCTAAGTGTGCAAAAGTGTCAGTGAAGTTCTTTAGCAATAGAGTGTATCTTATACAGGCCTTACAAAGGGTTGGAGGTCATCATCGCTGACACGTAACACAGTGTCTAAAAACAACAACACACAAGGCTATGGAGAGTTGAAAAAACAAACAAACAAATAAAATAAAGCTAGAAATCATTATGCTGAATTTAATGCAGACATTCATTTAGTGGCCGAAATGAACAAGACGTCCATAAAGGAAAGGTGTAAAAAAACAAAAAAATGAAGGCATTGAAGGTCAGGGAACGAGAAAATTAGATGCATTTGTGTCAATTTGTGTGTTTGTGTGTTTGCTAGTGTGGATGAAAATCCCTCTTGTGGTTTGAGCCACATTGTTTGATTCCACTGATTCCACAGTAAGAGTCGCCAGGGGCTTGTTGCCAAGGTTCAGCCAATTGAATTAGGGATTTGCAGTTCCCTCCTCAGTCCAACCCTCCTGACCATTTCCTGTTTCTAGGGATCCCCGAGGACCCTTCCTCTCCATTCAGCTGTGGACTGTAATTGTATTTAGGATGCCTGCGCAGACCCTGGTGGAGTACAACGGGAGGAGATAGAAAGAGAGACAAAGGGAGATAGAAACCGAGCTGAAAGGTTGACTAAACATGATGGGGAAAATGTGAGGGGAAAGGATGGTGAATAAGAGAATTTGTGATAAAAATAAAGAAATAAAATGGATGTCCTGAGAGTGGGCAGACAGTGGGGTGGGGGCACATTGACAGACTACCCACCCATCTAAATTGAACACAAGGTCGTTGTTCTCATTATGTTTCCGAGCTTGAATAACCTGGGCTTTTGGAGACAGTTTAGTGTAAGTACTTCTGTACCCATGCTATAAAGTGGGGATCTAATTGTCTATTATATCCAAAGACATTAGGTTGGGGGTGGGGGGGTGATTATACTTCACCCTCCACCCAATTTAGAAGCAGCCGTGGTGTTAGTTCTCATAGCAACTATCACATTGCGACTCTACAGCTTTAAACTCCAGAGTGTGACTTCGGAACAGATATTCTGTCTGGTATTTGTTTACAAGACTTATTAATGTGGAATTACTTCAGGAAATAACAGCAAAAGTGTGTATGTATGCACAAGTAGGGCGCATTCATGAATATGTACAAAATGACAATGTACTCTTATTATTTAAAGCAGGTGTATCACAGCGGATTATCATCACTTCCTTTTGGATGCCAGGAAGTTTTTTGTTTTGTTTTGTTTTACCCCTAAGTCCTTAGTGATGCGAAATCTACACACAAAGGTTAGACCCTGTTGTGTAATTCATCAGTAAAATTCAACCACTATTGTGTGGCCACTCTAATACCTTAAACTACATTTTATTTAATGGCAATCTGTTGTTTCCAGTCTCTACCTGCCCCTGCACTGTGTTATATTCCATGAACCACAGGTCAGAGTATGTGGGAGTACTGGTTCTGATGCTCTGAATTACATGGGAGAAAGGTCACAGTTCATCGACTGTAAATATCCATGAAGTATTTCTAGCTAAAAAACAAATACGCATGAAACAAGTTAAACATATAAATGCTCCATTGCCATCACTTGCGTGTCACATTAACCCTTTCACGCATAGTGGTTAGTACAGTGGACAGCTATTCAAAAGTATTTTTTTTTCTTATATGAATAAGTCTTAAAGTCACAGCAGGAGAAAAAAACCATGGAGTACGTAATCATCATTCATGCATAAAAGGAAACAAAAAACAACAACAAAATAATAAAAAAGGAATCGGGGACCTTTTCTTTTTTTTTTTTTTTTTTACCTCCCAGAATACAGTATAGCCGCCTCTACTGAGCAAAGATCCTCCATCCCAGCTTTGAGAACATATACAGTGTATATCAACACACGGAAAGCTAATCACTACCTTCTACAGAGGCACCATCGAAGGTCTGATGACCTACTGCATCTCCATCTGGTCCGGGAGCTGTAAGGCTTCGGACTGGAAGCCACTTCCCCCCCCCACCATTCAGGACATTTCACACAAACGCTGTTTGGCCAGAGCCCACCACATACACTCTGACCCCACCCACCCCCATTGTGGACTGTTCTATCTGCTGGCATCGGGCAGGAGGCTGCGCAGCATCCGCTACAGAACGGCCAGGTTCAGTGACAGCTTCTTCCCCCGAGCCATCAGACTATTAAACTGTACTTGTTGTGATGTGCAATGTTTACACTGTTTATAGAACTGTTTACAATGATGAGTGGTATTTTCACTATTTATAATACTGTTTACACTGAGGTATAGTGTTTTCACTGTTTGTAGTGCTGTTTACACTGTTGCGCAGTTCTCACTGTTTATAGTTCTATTTTACATTGATATGTGGTACTTTCACTGTTCATAGTACTGTTTATAGTACTGTCCACACTGCTATATAGTATTTTCACTGTTTATGGTACTGTGTATATTTTTACATTGACCATCTTATTTATTTCTTAGTTTTTATTGACTGTGTGTGTTGTCATATTTACACTGCAGTCGGTCATGGCTTTGGATTCATTTCGGCAACTGTGCAGTTTTCTATTTCTATATTTATTTGTGTTATCAGTTGCCAATTCTATGACATTTCCTTACCAGATTCATTGTGTGTGTCTGTGTAATGACAATAAAGGAAATCTAAGTCTAAGTCTAAGTCTAATCATGTTTGAGTGAAATCTCTCTCAGACAATAAGGTTGAGTGTGTTTTGAATGGAGCACATTGCCGAGCTGTGACTCGGGCTGCAAAGCGTCTACTTACAGCTGGATGGGAGATGTAGTTTGACAACCTAAGAGACAGTTGACACTCGCGGGGATGATTTATTCAAAACTTACTGTGTAACTAGCGCAGCAAAAACAACTGTCTATTGTATCGCCCTGGCGCATTTGACTCCACTGCTCTTGCACTTTTGTTCACACCAGTGGGATTTGCGACCGTTTCAAATTCAGTCATTGCAGCTGTGCTTGTACCGAAAGTATATTTCCGGCATCAGTCCGTGTGAGTATTGCTGTGTATTCTCCCAATGGCCCACATCCAATGGGATCAGGACGCTATCTTTGGTGATGCCCAACAGTTTTGTCTGACATGTGTTGGCCAGGGTTGGCCCTTCTGTTGCACCGCTTGGATCAAAGGGGGAAGCTACTCCACCCATCTGTGTCACTTTTAATTTATTGCAGGCTCGACAGGCATCGCTTGCCTTGATGGCGAGGGCGTGACACATATACACATGTCAGGTCACACACCACCATACACGCCGCACAAGACGGGGACGGGGGGGGAGCGTGGCAGGAGAAGAGATAAGGATTCCGGTAAATTGATGCATTACAAAGAAAGAAAAAAATCAGACATCAATGCATTGCCGTGACAACCGCAGGTGAAAACATATGGCGTCAGAGCTTCTTCTACTAGTATTTTTTTTCCCCTCCCATTGCTGTAATTCTTTCACCTTCCACTGAAAATGAGAGGTCTCTTGGTCTTGCTTTGATGACCAGGTGCTGGGCAGGTGGTGTGGAGTGACAGGAGGTAGCTCTGCATGTGTGTACCGGTGTGTGCGTATGTTTGTGTGTTGGTACGATAGAGGAAAATTCATTCCCACAGTAATGAGAGAGGTGCCAACTGCTCTTCCATCTGGCATTGAGAAAACTTTTTTTTTTCTCTATCTCTCTTTCCTCCTTCCTTTCTCACCCTTACACTTCTCATCATCTGTTCATTCGCTTCTACTTAAGTATCATCCATTTTGACATTTTCAGATGATGTAAACACTCAGCTACCCACACGCACTTCATCCAAGTCCGACACATTAGACCTGAGAAAAATCCAAGCTACACCTCCTACTGAATCTGAAATGGTACATCAGCTATCTAGAAATTGGAGCCAATTGGCATAAACATCTGGTTGTGAAAGATCTGTGGCTTAAATATACTTCAGCTGTAGCGACAACATCAAATTCCACTGTACTGTATAACGCTGGCAAAAAAAAAAAAAAGTGAGCATTTAATCTCAGCCTTCTACAGACAGCCCGAGCAATTTAAAATATCATCAGGTAAAGGGATAATAAGATACCTGAGGATTTAACCACAATAATACCCAGCAATGCTGGTGGTAATATAAATAATCACATTCATTTTTTTTAAACGTCTAAATTACCCAAAACATACAATTTCAGCAAGAATATAAAGGCGATGCAGGGTATGTAGAGTCAGAAGATTAAGCAACGATTCTCTCTGTAGATATGTCATTACTTCTTCTATGTGATGTACCGCTTTTCCTTCCAGAGCATTGAGTGTAGACAGATGACTGAAGGCAGTGCGTTCCATCTACATCCACTAACATGACAAATTGACATTGCGCTCAATCATTATGCATGCTAATCCATCGGGGTTACAGTGGCTTTGTACGCAACATCCCAACCTAACTAATGCCAAATAACCATGCAAACTTCCTGTTACACCAAGATTGTTGATTATAACTTCATATTCTGTCAGTTGACAAAGTAAACAAGCCAATGAAATCCCAAGGATACGATGGAATTTTTTTTTCCACATTAATGAAGCACAATTTATTTGCAGATTTCTCTCTTGTCCTCATAGTTATCCACGGTTTCCAGGGATGACAAAGTTGTCTAGCAAAAAAAAAGCTAAAATTTTAATTGCAGTGTGTTATGATACAATG
>JAPTHA010000007.1:16689839-16708062 GCA_029814585.1 Gymnapogon annona
TAATGTGTGTACATATATATATGTTTATATATAATGTATATATAATGTTTTATAAAGTTTGCGCAAAATTTAACATAGTGATTTGCAGTTTATAAAAAAAAACAAAAACAAAAGACTAAAAGACAAAAGCAACTATTAACATGAGTTAACAATTAATATAATAAAACAGCAAAAACAAATTTACAACATTCCTCAAATAACTTGTGGGAATGTTTCCAAAATGTTAAGTATAATGGCTTTATGCATTTCCACGCTCATAAGTTTCAACAAGGGAAACCAAACTTGGCCACGTACATGGATACACACACCGGCGTACAAATACTAACACACTTTAAAAACCCAAAGGGGCCTGTGTGGATAATTAGCAGAAGCCATTTTCAAACCCAACTCTCAGCACTTTTCCACCATTTTCATTTTTTGCAAATTCATTTGATCTTACAGCTATACCGGTAAATGTCCAAAAATGGGCAATTTGGCAACTTGTCTATTCCTACTTCATCTCATAGTAAAGGACAATAATTACGAGCACAGTTTGATTTTTCAGCTTGTGGGGGCAAAGCCGGTGCACAATCTGCTGAATTCTTGGCTAAATGTATAATCTTGTCTAAATTACCTCTCACTGCTGAATGTCACCTTCATACTACGTGCCAAAAGGAGCTCTTTGTGAAGAGCAATTTAATTTGCAGCTCATACAGATGCACAGATGTGTGTGTGTTTATTGCAGCTAGAGGCTGCAGAAAACTTGGTGGCTGCAGATTCAGATGTCTGGCTGCAGTCGTACCTGTCTGAACGCATCCCTTGTGTAAACTGTGTGGATGCACACACACACACTGCTCTGATATTCATATTACTGTTATATCTACTGTCATGTTTGATGCCTGAACACGTGGGAATGTATGTACATGGTGTCACAGTTATACAAGATCTGACATTTCTATTGTGGACCGAGAAATAATAATAAACCTTTTCTTTTTTTTAAATAATAGACTATTTTATATACCGAATCTTGTGTATTATCAGTGTACCATAGACACCCAAAGAGCCACCAGCAAGAAAAAAAGTATCTGAAATGTTTAATAAGTATTCATCTCATCAGTACTTTCAACTAATTCAAATAAAATGCAGTTTCTCAGCTGTTCCCAGCAGACTGGCATGAAAATAGAGGCACATTAACACATGCATCCATAACAATTAATATATATGTAAGTTGCATAAGTTATTTTCCACAGGAAGCAAACCTCATCTTGGACAAATCCTGTAATTAGAAAATTGTTTTTTTTCCCCATCTGGCATCAGTCCAGATCTCTATTTATTTAAAATGCGGCAGATTCCCCTACTGTGTCCAACACCACTTTCACTGCAAAAGGCGCATTAGGGTATAACTATTGAACTGTATAACTATGGAGCTGTAACTATTGATCTGTATATTACTATATATCTGACGTTGTCTCTTTATTGATCTTTACTGTGGTACTCAATCTGTTCTTATTTCTATTTATATATTTATATTATTATGATTTTACTGTTATTTTTCATCATATTTACAGTATCTCTCTGTGTGTGTCTTGTTTTATATGTGTAGCTGTAACCTGAAATTTCCCCGCAGGGGACTAATAAAGGGATCTAATCTAATCTAAGGATCTAATCTAAGATCCATACAGCACCTACAGGCATTCATATGCTGAACATGACCTACTCTGGTGCCAGTGTCATGGGTAATTTTCTTTTTGTAAAATGTATTTTATTTTTTTATGAGGTTTATTTGAACATATAATTAAAGGAAAGAAAAAACCGAATCAACAATTTGCTCACACAAGTTTAACACATGTTCGAAAGGAGTGGGCAGAAGTCTAGACTTATTAAATCCCACCCCTTCTCCCCGCAAAATGTTATATAACTAACCAGATTCCCTAAAATAACAACTACTACCACCACTAACAACAATAACAATCACATTGAAATACACACATTACCATACAGAAAAGGATATAAATGAAGGGTCCAAACAACAAAAATGCAAAAAAAAAAGGACAGACATATACTGAACATAAATGAATAAATACCCAGATACACAGTAACATAAATCATACATTGAACCTATGTAAATACCAAAATGAAATAACACTCTCCTGTGAATATCACCCTCCCATCTCACCCCTGTATCCCATTGCCATTTCAGATTGTTTGACTAAATCTTCACTTAAATACTTTGAAGTCACCGGGAAAAATAAACAATAAAACAAAAGAAGAGCGAAAACCTTTGACAGAGACTTGGATTTATTTTTCAGTCAAAACATTTTTAAGACACCGTTTTTTTTGGCAGTCAGCACAACAAACAAAGAATTGCCGCCGTCTTATTTAAGTGTGTATTAGCGTTAATAAAAAATGTCATCATCGGTTGATAAATATAGCAGACGCGTTCCTTTTTTTATTTAGTCATTACTCAGTAGAAGTCAGGTTTGGTTCTTCATGTGGATTTCATAACAGCTGTTATGTAAGCTGGTGGGGTTTTTTGTGTGTCTGTTTTTTTTTTTTTTTCTTTTAATCTTCCTTGATTTCTGCTGGTTTCATTTAACTTCTCTGGATTTGCTAAAATGTCCTCCACTATTATGTCCACCGCTGTCTCTGTCTCTTTCTCTCTGCTGTACTTTGTGCTCTGTGGTCTCTGTCGACACCTCTGCATTCCTGATGTGTGGTTCTGGACTCCGACCTGCCCTGTTGTTTGACTGTCTTGTCCGGTGTTTGTCTGATTTGTTGCTCTTTCTCTGTGCCTTTGTGTTCTCCATCCCCAACCACTGAAAGCTGACGGCCACATACCTGGAGCTGGGTTCTGCCAAAGGTTTTTTATTTGTATTTTTTGTCTTCACTAAAGGAAGTTTTTCATTCCTGCTGTCACACTGGGTTTGCTCTCGGATGATTTGTCGGGTTTCGCCTCTGTATAGTATTTTTAAGTTCTTGACCTGAATTTCTGAAGTGCCTTGAGATAATCATGTATTATGAATAGACCTATATATAAAGCAAACTGAACTGTATTCAACTGAACTGACACAGCCAGTTGGCTTTTCTACTTCTCCTCAGACTAGTAACAAAACCAGTAAAACCAGGTGGTATCCCTGATGACACACTGACTTTTCTGTGGTCAGTGTCGTCTTGGGTCCTGTTATGTTAAGTTAGCAATTGCAGTAATAAATAAATCACATTTAAAACGATTCCGCGGGTGACTTATACACATTCTAAAGCTGATCAATGTTTTAATATGGCTTGTTTTCACTATTATTATACATGTGAAAAAAATAGTATCCATTTCTTGAATTATGTGCTCTGATATAATGGTTATCGCTGTTTGTTTTGTTACATATCTAGCCTTGTTCTAAAAAAAAAAAGACTATATTTATATATATTTAAAGGGGTTCTGTGGAATTTTAGGTGGAAAACAGCAAAAAAAAAGCAAACAAATCATCTTAATTATCCCCCATTTTAAAGTTTCTACTGTTTATAGATTCTCTAAAGGTTTCTTTGGAATCATCCAAACAAGGTCAGAACTACTGCGGTGTATGTCAAACACAGCAATGATTATATTGTCGCATAAGTTTATAAGTTAATCAGACTCACCCGTGAAGAAGAAAGACTGTGATCTCTGCATCAAAATAACTTCAGTGAGTTTCTCACTTTAATTTGACACTAAAAGTTGTTCTTCAGCACTTCTTCTACCATCTCACTACACCCTCTACTGGTCACATACTGTGAATCTACCATTGTAAATATATTCACCTCCTATCTCTACAGGCAGTGGTATATTTCTTTTTGGAATAACTCCAGAGGGCTTTATTCTAATCACCATATAAATATAGTATCTCCTCGAAACATATACTGTATTTTGACTATAGGCTACTGTTTTCCCCACACTTTGAACCCGACTGTTTATACAATGGAGTGGTTAATCTAATAGATTTTTCTATGGATGTGTTTGTTTTTTTCTGGGCTAAGAAAGTAGAAAAACCAGACAGATGGAAAGAAGAAGACACTGGACCTCAGTCCACGCCTCGCACTACGTCTGGCAGAAGAGAGTGTGTGTTACGGTGTCTGCAGACATAAGTCCTGCTGCTATAACACAACAATATACATCAGTTTATACAACAGACCTACAAATGACATGCATTAGTTCATAACAATAATTATATTAATTGCTTCCCGTGGTCTTTTGCGCTTTCCTGTTGGAGAGTCATCTGCAGTGTTTCTGCTTCTGTGTCTGCGTCTGTGTGAACTTGTGAAAAGAGAAGGACCACATGTCCATGAACTGATGAAGAGAAGACAGTACAGTGTGGACACATTCATTGTGGTGTTCAGTGATTATGGGATGCACATGTATGACTCTAAATCCATGGTTGCTCTGCTGCTAACATGTGGAGATAGACCTAAACAGTTAATGGAAATCATGGAGTCTGTGGCATTTGTATTATATTCTATCTTATTTGTATTACATTCTATATTATATTCCACATTATTTGTTTTATATTCTATAGTATTTATGTTATATTCTACACAATGTGTATTATATTCTATACTACTCTGTGGGCTTCTTCAAATATGAATTTACATTTTGAACATAAATAAAGATAATTTGCATGTGTGAAGGTTGTAGTGTGCAAAAAAAAACACTCTGGAGGATGCAGACTACGGAGTACATCACGGTGCTCTGTACCACAGTTCTACTGCCTCTGAAATGCACAACGAAAAGTTCTCCTGGGAATGAGTAGTTCATAGAACTAAATTACAGGTACAGGATAATTCTGACAACTACGCTCCAACAATTACTGTGTGGGAAAGTGTCTATTTTGCATGTGGTTTCAAACATTGTTGAGGACTGGGTGAACACACACAGAGCAGATGGTGGAGGTGTGTCCATAAACATCCCACTGAAAGCCGAAATCGCCATTTTACTGACAATTACAGGCACCATTTGGAAACAATCAATTATGGGCTATCTTGAAATATTTACAATTGAAATATGACATCTGCAACTTGTAGCCCAGTGTGGCCTATGGATGAAAAATGATTGATTTCTGCTGAAATTTAGTGGGTGCGGTCTATATTCTGGTGCGTTTTATAGTCCAGAAAATACACTAATCCTTCAAATAACACGAGTGTTTTTCATTTTTAATTTACTGTCATGGTCGCTGTCATTATGAGGTTTGACTCAGTCTAACTTAAGATAATTTTAATAGCGTCTTAATCGTTGTGTTGAAATAATTCAGGTAAAATGCAGTTCTACTCTTCAAGCAGCGTCAGATGTGTCTTATTGGGACGTTCAGAGGACATAATGTCTAAATAATATCATTTTCTGCAATATTGATTCAATAGTTGAAGCAAGTGCTTTGGTAAATGACAGCAGACACTTGTGTTAATTATCAGAAATACTTTTCCTTCAGTTAATGATAATAATCCTTTGAATTTGCCCTGTGCTTTTATGAACATCTACATTGAAAAATGCTAAAGGCAGAGGACGACAGAATAAATGGTGACAAATCACTCACAGAAGGTTATACAGAAATAAAAATCATATGGCAGCCAACACACAAACTATTTGTAGAATGGGCATGGATTCCCAAATGGTTTCCAAGAAGCTTTTGCTGTTAAATGCACATCAGATTTCCTCCTATGTGCAGTTTTTCTTAATGAAAACAAACAAATTCTGGTGCCAATGCAAAAACAAACAAACAAACAAATAAATAAATAGAAATATAAATACAATTCTATTTGCCAATTTAAATAGTTTTGACAACTCAACACTAGATAAGCCAGGTATCTGTTTTTGCAGCTGAGGTCAGTTCAAAAAAACAAAACAAACCAAAACAGGACCTTTGATGGACTCTTTAACACTGGAATTATATGTTATAATGAGTTGATTAATTTTTTCCCTGCAGATTTAATTGGTTTTTTTGGTTGAATCCACAGTTGGACACTTAAAAAAGCTGTCTGACTCCCTCCCTCACCTACTGTATGTTGTATGTTTCAAAACAAGCTGGGTTTCAGCCAATCCAAGCTTAACATTTATTGGAGAATCAATTTTGTCTTTGAAATTGACAAGAGTCTTAGTGGATGAATCTTTTCTTTTAAGCTACTCCTTTATATCTAGTGGATATTCCGTTCTGAAGTTATTGTCTGAAAAAAAAAGAAAGGAAGAGAAAAAAAAATACAACCACTTCAAACAAATAATTCCAGCTGAGCGCCAGAGAGAGGTTGGTGAAAACATAAAGGCGAACCAAGACCAGTACAGCACGGCCTCTGTGGTCCACAATGATGTCTCATGTGAGTACACTAAAGTCGGTCCAGTCTAATGCCAATACCATAAGTCACTTTTTCACTTATTCCAACTCAAGAAAAAAAAAAAAAAAGATGTAATATTTTCTTTAGTGTGTTCAACTCCCTGAGAAGCAAAGGATTTCCTCCGCTCACTGCTGCTACTACAAAGGAAGATGTCGGAGATAACTAGTTTGCCAGCCGCGCATCCCAGAGGATGTTGAACATGTTTCTGGTGGATGTGGAGTGTGTTCTATGTTTGTAGTTCCAGTAGGAGTGATAGAGTCATTGTCTCAGGGGTTATTTTTCAGACTGCAGCGGATCCTGCTTTTATTGGATACAATTTGTATGCATCAGTAAAGGTGTTTTTACTCTTTAACTCTGTTATACCTCTGGGTTAATGCTGAGAATGTGTCGACGTTGGTGTATTTAATATGCATTTGGAGACTCTAAACTAAATTAAAGCATCAACCAAAACACAAAATGTAATGTGTAAATGTGCAGAATCAGTAATGTGTGAGTGATGGATGAGAGAATGTGAAGTGTATGCATGTGTGTGGTGACTAACTCAAGTAAACCAAAGCACTGCGCATGGAAAGCCTCCTAAACCAAATGGAGAGTGGGTTTTTAAAGCAGAGGTGGGAACACCGGGGTGAGGTGCCTCCCGTTGCCACTCAACAGCCCCGCCCACCAATCACCTGAAGGAGATCAATCACAATAGGAATAACTTTTTGAATACTTCTTATACGTAGCGGTTGAGGCTGTATAAAGGGTGATGTTGCTGTTATAAAATGAATTAAAATAGTTAATTTGTCCCACTGAAAAACTATGAACAATTCTCTAAATCTCCCTACAAAGCCCTTTTCATGCTCTTCATCTCTGCCTCTGTTGTTTTGACTGATGCATGCATCAACATGTGCACGTTCACTCAGGCTGTAACTGTTAAACACCCTGGGTGAATTAGAGTGTGTGTCTCAACTTGAAGGTGAGAGTGTTTGACGGAAGCATGAAGTCAAACTTCCGTCCCTTGACTAGAGTCTCTGGTGGGAGGCCAAAATGAAATTACTTCCTCTTGCAATATCACCAATCTGACTCAGCACCAACTTATTGTTTTCCTCTTCATTCCTATTGCTCTCTAGTCACCTTGTACTATTATGCTTCGTTGTTTTTTTTTTTGTTGTTGTTCCTTTCCTTTTTTGTTTTGGTGCAGAATTGTGTACGGCCAAGGGATTCAACACAAGGTCTCGAGCTTATCTGCTATTTTCTACTCTTTTCGTTGCCCCCCCCCCCTCCCCACACACACACATACACACACACACTCCGTCTCTTATGTTTTCTCCCCACGTGTTTTGTGCTGTTGATGGGCCACAGAGAAGTCATTAATTCCCAACACAGTGTGAGCGAGAGCGCACACCAGAGGAGAGAGGGACTGAAGCATTCACAGCTCCGCATCCTTCTGATCTCCCAGCCAAAAGAAAAATATCCCTATGGGCCACAGCTTTAGCACACGGGTGTCTGTGCGTGTGTGTATGTGTGTGTGCAAAACACCAGAGTGTTCACGAGGAATTAAGTGAAAGAATGATGGCTAAAGCTAAATCACTGCTATTGTTCCAAAGTTAGCACCGCTCGGGTGAAGTGACAGGCGGCTCATTGCACCTGATGAGAGTCACACCTGGAATATGTGGATGTCTGAAGCTGTCACAGACGTTAACCGTCCCCGAAAAAAAAAATCCCGCACTGTTATTGCACGCTGTGATCAAGCGCGGAAGGAGGCAGAGATGCGGCGAGGAATTTCCATGGAGTGATCGGGCTCATGCCGAGTGTCGCTCGCCAATGCTGAAGTTAAACACTTTTTTTTTTTCGTTAGTGCTATTAGCTCAGTTTTGAGTAAAAGACCCGGATAGCGGTGGCACGCTCAGGCCTTTGAAATGTCAAACAACAGAGATGCTCCAAACACAGGTGGAAGTCGGGGAACATAAATCAGCATCTAGTTCTGCTGGAAACATTTCAGCCCAGTTCTTCTGGCTTGTTTGACATTCAAACAAATCCTCCACGTTGGACACTTGAACCGGGTCCCCTAACCACGTTGTGTGTTTGTCCTAAACTATGAAAACCAATTGTGATACTGGTTGCGTCTTTCATGCTCAGACCAAAGTGTCCAAAGTGTCTTTAAAGCAAATTAATCTGACGCCAGCAGGTGGGGAAGCCACCGCTGAAACAACAACAAACCCACACATCTGGAGCTGCCAGTTCCTCTTTTTCTAATGCTTAGCTCATCTATAATGCAAAAATCTTAATATAAAAGCAAAAGAGAGATCAATGACCAAAAAAAAAAGCTTTATTTTTACCTTTTCTACTTGACTGGAAGCGTCTTTAGAAGTGTGTCTGCGATAATAGTGACAGCTGTATGAATGTATGAATGTAGATTAGGGTGTTTGATCGGTGGCGGTGGGTTGGGCCGGCGCCGTGAATACAAAACCCTATTTTTAAGGCTCCTTTAGAAGTTGTCATGTGAGCAGACGCAAACACCTGTGAAGGTTGAAGGAACTCACTGCACATCAGGGCACGGTTAGACTTCCACACCCTTCACTGGAAACCTGCATCTTTTTTGGGCAGGTCT
Source organism: Gymnapogon annona (assembly GCA_029814585.1). Taxonomy (NCBI): domain Eukaryota; kingdom Metazoa; phylum Chordata; class Actinopteri; order Kurtiformes; family Apogonidae; genus Gymnapogon; species Gymnapogon annona. The sequence continues at coordinate 16,698,760 of JAPTHA010000007.1, forward strand.
GCTGTTTTCATTAGTATTAATCTGGCTGAACAGGGGTTTGGTCACCTTGGTCTCCTGCCGGTGCTCGGTTCCCTCCGGTGGCATTCATTTTAAAGTGTTGAAACACAAAGACAAACTTCTGAACTGCATTTATGATAAAAAACCCCCACAAAAAACAAAAAAAAAAACAGGAAACAGCTTTGAATTTTATTGCAGGTATTTTGGCAAGAAAAACAACCAGTTTATGGAACCGATTTCACCCAGGTAAGTCAAATGGAATGCGATAATTTTACTTGATCCTGAAATATCCATTTGTGGTCAGTGACTCATCTTCATCCCTTATTCATACACGACTATTACAATCAGTGGACTTGTCACGATTTCCACATTAACCTCACTCCAGTATCTCATGCGGCGCGTTCACAAAGGATCGGCAAAGTCTGCTTTTATTCAGATTTCCTGACATTACTCCCTGGTTCCGATGTCAAGGAACGGTTCAACCCTTAAAAGACAGGAGAGGTTTTCACACTGCACCTGCCGTGAGGTCATTCAGTCGTCCCCCTGAACGGGCTACTTTTGCTCTTTCAGTGAATGTCTTTACTAAATTGCAACATTAACCCCTTCAATTTCAACCTCAGACACCGCCATTGTAGCCTCCATCATCACACAGGAAATAGGCCTAGCAAACATGTTGAGGGAACCAAAAATTTCGCTTTTCTTACAGAATTACAGAGAGGTTGATTCACATGAGACTATTATTGTAACAAATGAGCAGAAATCATCAGGTAATTCCTGTAGTAATAATAGTAGTCCTGTGTAAATAGGGCAATAAATGGTGATTTTATTCAAATAAATCCATTATTCTGTAAATCTATTTCATCTTCATTTGCCTCTGTACTGTTTTGTTTATTGTTTTTATTACATTCATAGTAAATACAAAACATGATTTTTTTTTCTGTATAAAAGTTTATCAAAAGCCCCTGGATGATTTTTTTTTTAACTGAACTGTAGTTTATTTTAAGATAAATATCTCAGCTTGATTTTGTTACCATCATCTTAGAATCTACCCAGAAATACCCAGAAAAGATATGGGTATAAATAACAGTGAGGAGGCCGAGTACTAAAGGAAGTTTCAGAGAAACATTTTGTTGAAACATATAATAAATCCCACTACTTGACTTGACTACTGTGATAAAGTGACTGGTATCAGAAACATAAGGCTGGTGTCAGGGTGTGAGGGTGTGTGATTATGAGACACCTGCGAGCTCCACGTACAGAGATAATGTGGTATTTTTTTTTGGGGGGGGGTGCTTGGATGCGACTGCTGTCCAAATATCACAGACCATTATCTATGATTGGAGAAACACTTTGCACTATCTTTCCAATACATGAGAGTTAACAAAAATAATACTTGCAGTGTGAGTGTTGTTTGTCTCCACTCCGTTCACTGTACACTGGGATGAATCTGTTGTTTCCTTTCTCAGTTACATTCCTGTTCATTTGATTTTTTAAGGCAAAGCATGTTAGGATTCTTGCCTGTCAAGTTGTCTGTTTGTGTTTCCGGTTTTATTTTGGTTGCTTCCTGTCTGCTGTTGAGTGCTCTCCTCTTGTGTCTTCTAGCTTCACTCCCAGATTCCCATCCCACCTGTGTCTCATTTGTAATTATCCCCAATGTATGGCACCTGCGTGAATCCTCTTGTATTTATGTCTGTGTGTGTTCCCCTGTCCTCTGTCAGATCGTTGAGTGTCTTGCCCATGGAAGCATTCTCGTCTTGCCTGTCTTTTTTAGTCTTGTTACCATGTGTGAGTATCTGCCTTAGTTTAGTTTTAATAGTGTTTGTATTTTGTATTCCTCTAGTGAGTGATTTTCTGTTTATTCTTTTGAATCGTGAATATCTTGTTTTGTTTGTTATTAGTACGTTTTTCTAAATTGTGTAGTTTTTCCTCGATAGAGTGATTTTGATTTCCGTCTTGAATGTATTATTTTTTTCTGTTTTCTAAATTGTGTGATTTCCTCAAAAGAGTGATTTTGATTCGTGTTTGGATTTATTATTTTCCCATTGTGGGTTTTTTGGTTAAAATTATTCCCGTGTTTTTGATCAGCGTATTTTGTTACTTCCGTGTTCAACAACTTAAATGAATCATTAATGATAAATGTTGCATGTTCTTTGGAATGTAAAAATAAAACATTATTTTTTAAATCTAGTCTGGTCTGCAACTGGGTCTGTTTGTCAAGAGAGTTCTGACAAAGCAAAACTAAAACAACTGCAGCCGGTGTCTTTTTTTTTCTTACTTTTCTTTTTGGTCCATCATTAAATATAACATTTCACCCGGCTAGATAGCTCAGTTGCTAAGGCACCGGGCTGGTGTATAGGGGACCAGGGTTCGATTCCTGGGGTGAGTGTCTAGTGTGTTGTGTCAAGAAGGGTGTCCGACATAAAAACTCCTGCCAAATCAAATATGCAAATTGGATTCGCTGAGGAAAGGAAAAAGCTGAAAGAAATCATCAATAAACATAATCTTTCAGATTTTAGCCGGTAGTTTGAGATCTACAATCAGCCTCCAGCTCTAAAGGCAATGTCAATGGATTTCACTTTCCTTGAAAAAAAAAAAAGCTGATATTTCAGAAATTTAAGTCAATCACATAGTTACCAGCATAGATTTCTGGCATAATTCCCCAGTTAACCTTGTTTTATATTCAGTATCTGATGTTGCAAACACTGACTTTATTATCAAACCGGGATCTGAACTGAATCAAACTGTGCCAACAAAGTCCACTATCTATTACTAAATGCAAAGGCTGCAGCCTCCAGTGCAGGATTAATCTCCTCGCTGGATCCTTCAACTTTACTGGTTCATGAAACAGCCTCTATGGCTTTTTTTTTTTTTTTAAAGGCCCGGGTGCCGGTGAGCATATCTGCACCCAAATACACAATAAACCTTGAGTTTATGACAGAGGTCCAGATGATGATGGGCTTGAAGGGTTCCTGGGTGATGACAAACTTTCTGGTCATCAGGCTCAGTAAGTTTACAGGCCCTCACTGTGCTATTAACAACACATGCACACGCACGCATGCAAACACACAGCCAACTACATGCGCGTGCACACACACACACACACACACACACACACTAGTGCAGACACACTTACTGAAAAAGAGCAAAATGTGATTAGCGAGGCCCAGCTGCTGCCTTAAACACAGCAAGAACCAACAAGACTTTTCTGGGATCTATGTCGAAACACAAAAAAATAACCTTACAACAGATTGAACTCTCTCCAAAATTCTAAAAAAAAACCCACCACATTTTAGAGTTTAGATGCGACTGTGATAGGGAAAAAGGCAACACAGGAGTAACTCTCAGCATCCGTTTAGATCTGATCGCGTCACCAAAGTCGCATATGATCTATTTTTACCACTGGAGGCTTTCCAACCAATGCCTTATTTGTTGTTGCTCCTTCATTAACCTCCTTTTGCAGTGTGGTTATTGGTGAGGTGTGCTGTGTCTGACCCAGCAGCAAAAGGAAAATCAAGCCATGGGTCATTGTGAGTAAGCATGAAATTAGTGGTTGTGGCACTTTTTATTCCTCTTCAGGAAAGTGGATCTTAGCTGGAAGCGTATGCAGCTGAGTCCCACATCCCACCATTAAAAAAAAAAAATCATTTGTTCTGCTCCGAAACAATAATTGCGAAGAAATATGTGCCCTACTAATATACCTGAGTACTGCAGGCTGGTGGAAGGAACATCATCTATTGAGTGCCTTCCATTGTTACATGGACATATTCAGGTTCAGTGTTTCTGATCAGCAATGCTGCATTTTGATCGGGTCATGTTAAGGCGGATTTAATTTAAAATGCTACAGACGATTGCATAGTCCATGTACACATATAGACATGGGAAGGACATTCAAATGTTTCTACACTAGGCTTTTGAACACTCCAGAAACATGTAGCATCAGTTGAGTCTGTGGTGTGTTTGTGGTAGACCAAGGACAGTCATTTGTGCTCAAAGCCTTAACTAATGTAAACTAATTAAGCTGGGTGTTGATTTTTTCTGATGTGCAAGCCTGAAAAAAGAATGCCTGAAACATTGCAAGTCATTCAAATGTGCATTAATTTACTTATGCCAAAGTGTGTGCAAATTTGTAAATCTGTCAAAATAATAGGTTTCCAAAGCAACATTTAATTGTACTTGCTGTTTGTGACAACATGTAATACATAGTGACATACAATATTACTTGGAGGTGTACCGGTGATTTTTTTTCTCTGCACAAACGTCTCCTTTACTTGTTTTTTGATTTATTTATTTTTTTATTTTTCATTTAGACAACAACATTACATTAAATCACACAACAGTCACATTTGTTCACCACAAGGCCACACCCCCCAACCCCATTAACAAGGCCAGAGGTGACAGCCAAACCAAAAACAAAACAAAATCAAACAACACAAGACATGACGAGACAAGATGAGGACAGACAAGACCAGACCAGAGGTTAACAGTACGAACTACACAGCACGCAGAGAGACATGTGTTAACCTCACACCCCCTCCATCACACATGTTCAACTCCAGTATATAGAGTGAGTCCATGTGGTGTAAGTCAGGTATATGGAGTTGAGTCCATGTGGTGTATATATGTATATAGCACTGAGTCCTTGTGGTGCAATTCACACACATGAGGCTGAGTCCATGTGGTGTACTGGTACATTTTCCATGTAATTTGCGAATGGTTGCCATATCTTATAGAAGATGTCACTTCTCCCATGCATCCAGTAGGTTATTTTCTCCAGGGGCACACAACTGTTAACTTCTTCTAACCACATCTTGATTGGGAGGGGGGCGTCTAGCTGCCATTTTCTAGCTATACATTTCTTGGCAACTGTGAGCAGGATTTCAGTCAGTTTCTTAGCCCACTTAGATAGTTTGAGTTTAGTTAGGTTCCCTAGTAGACAGACTTCAGGGTCCAGTGGGAATGTAAGAGAAAGAAAGAGTTTCACTTACCCCCTGCCAGAACCCCTGCAATTTGGAACACTGCCATGTGGAAAACACCTCCTTTTCGATAACCTTCACTGTTCTGACTGAAATGTATAAGACAAGAATATTGATGAATTTCAAATGTGCCACGTCGCACCCTATGGTTGAGATCAACTTTCTACTGGAGAACAACATCTTCATTCTCTGTACAACACGGCGATTAATTCAGCCACTTTGGTCTTGTTTGGGGCTTCTGCAAAAGTCAAACAATATTTCACACAATGGTGACCATGGTGGCAGAACCTCTATTCTATCACCATGGTGATACAATCCGTTTATCGTTTTACTGTTCCTGTCATTACACATCCAGCTGCAGTATGTGATGCACAGTGAGTAGAACTTGTCAAATCAAGACGTATAGGTTTCTGTTAAATCCCAAAGTATTATTCATACATTATTTAGAATGTAACTTATCACCGATAATTATATAATGACTTATAATACTGATTGAATACTTCTCTCTGAAATACACCTTATCCTCGTGTACTTGTTAGTCCATCCTCACCAACTCATAGAAACAAAGCTGTTGGATGGTACAGAGGATGTGGAGAGGTATAAAAATGTAAGTGGAGACAGAACAGGACAGAAGGTCTAGTTTAAGACCTGGCCAAGTTTTTTTTTATCATCTGTCAGAGACTTTCTTTTCTTTTCGAAGTCAAAGCTCGTCTGTGAAAAAGGCCAAATGTGTTTAAGAAATCGCAAAGATGTGGCACGAAAGGAGACACCGACTGGGTTACAGAACTAGAAAAGCCAATATGTGAAATAGAACAGGTTCTTTTTTTGATTAATGGAATTTCCCATCCACATACATGTTTGGGGATTTGGTTTGTGAGTAAAGAAACGAAAATGAAAAAATGCTCAATTTAAGTAATTATTTTATCAACCACATTTAAATGACTAAAATATTGTTTGTACACCTTGTCTGAATGTGTGTCGCGTTGCTTCTTTGCCAATTCTTCAATGTGGGTCTTTTAAGTGGGAACATATTGACCTACATCGTTAGTTTAACTAACACATGAACGGACAATACTGAAAAAGAGCAGATGATGATGTGAAACACCACGGTCTGATCAGGATGGTACACAAACACACAGTCTGGCAAACGTACAAGGTACCAACACTAGCTTGCGGCGAGCCTTGTTGTTCTTCATTTGTTTTGGAACAGTGGTGTATTTCATCGGCTTCAGCCATTTCCTCTGCTATTCATCAGCACACAGAAAGTGGTGCAGGGAGAATCAGACCCATTTTTTGGATTTGGATCTGTCAGAGCAACAGCAGTGGCATACATGCACACAGCACATTTCAATTTCTGAGTATTTTGTGATATAGAAATAAACAAATATAGTGCAAATAAAATGTCCAAAAATGCTTTTTTACTAGCAAACAATGAAACGATTCAATAAAATATGATGTTTTTATGGCTTGAAAAAGGGTTCATACTGTATATATTGAATATGTGTCCCATTGAACCCCACCATAACTGTGGTTCCATGTCTGCAGAGTAAATTAAAACAGACTTCCTCTTCTCATTCCTTCAGACGGCATCCACCGGTTTGGTTCTTTACCACTACACCATATGTTGTTATCCCTTTAACAAAAACCCCGGGGGTCATTTTGCCTTGTCAGTGGCCACAGTGGGGAGGATGAAGTGAGGGTTTTACCTGTCATCACAACTCCCACGCTACCTGCCATTCACTATACCTTAAAGAAAAACAGAGAAAAAAAAAAAGTCACTCTATGTGACATTCTAAATTGCGCGACACCATATTCCTTTGAAAAACCATTTTTCTGAGTGAATGCCTACTGTGTTGAACTACATGGGGGGAATAATATTATATCATATTATGTCACACGGCATTACATGGCTATGTATCTTTAATGTATTGTCATGTGTTAGACTCACTACAACAGTCAAAAGCTCTACATTTTCAACCACACTATTTGTAATCTGGTGGCGCTATGGGGCAGACATCCCCAAAAATAGATCCCATCAACACAACCTATTATGAATCAACAAGAAAAGAAATGAAATTCAAAAGGGAATAATGACGTGGTGGATAGGTTTGAAGCGGAGACTAAAAAGTGTAGAGAATAGAGGAGTGTATAATAGAATCTAATGCCGGCTTCGGCGCTTAATGACACAGCGGACAGAGATGTAATTGATTACTGTTATCAGCAGACGGGCGGTTACTGTAACACAGATAATGGCAGCACACTGCCCTGACACTATACCGCCAGACTGAGAATGAATGATATAAAAACCCAGTCCTAAGAACAGCCATAAGGGAAAACATAATGGGAGATAATCTTAAATAAAAATGGAGACAAAGGAAGAGGAGACATAGACAGGGGAGGCAGCAATGGCGAGGCTCTAATAATACGACTGCCTGTTCATATATCAGTATTGAGAGGTTTTTTTTTCCTCCCGTGCCTTCAGCCCACCCCGTTACCCGTATTTTCATCACCTGCATGCTTTCATCTTATGTAGTTTATTATCAATATCCACAATCTTGCAACACTCATTCATCTCTCCTCACCTATTCTTGCCCTCTTCGCCCCATTTCACTCTCCAGCTTCTCAGCAATCACCTGTCTCCCCCCCCCCCTTTCCTAAATCAAATCTGCCTCATCTATCACCTCTCTCCTCACTGCCTTCACCCATTTTGTCTTTTTACATCCATTCTCCTCTTCAGTAACCTGCTAACCCACACCCACACCTCCTGACCCCCCCTTCTCTCATCTTCTCAGGACCCTCATGCTATGGGTTGAACTGAACAGATCAGAGCAATAGTGTGGATACTGGATGAGCACAAGAGGCTGCGAGACCACCAACGATCTATTGAAGTTAACGAAAGACAGGAAGAAACACATCCCTATCATGAGATATTAATGCACAGTTTTGTAAAAACCTCAAACCCACGCCCGTGTATCTATACGAATGCCTTCCATCATGCTGGTGGTGACTGGACATGAGCGCCTATGTAATTCCCACAAACTCAGACAGAGGCACGAGCGCCGAGAAGATACTGCGATATATAATGTTCCTCTGTGACTCATGACTCCTGAAAGCCCATGCCTCGGCTATAAATCTTTGGACTTTTGCAGCTCTCCGTTTTGTTTAGTGGTCATCGGGGAGCACACGGGCTGACGCATGCGCACACACCCACCCACGTGTGTGTGCTCACAATGCCTCATAAACCTTTACAGTTATTTTGACTAGAGCCACATAAGCAGCCTCGGCGGAGGCAGAGGCTGAATTAGGAAGTGTGTTGTTCAATATTCAACACGCAAGTGCTCGGTCTGCAATATGCTGTTCACAATTAGGAACAGGAAATGCCTTTTCATCAATTTGCATCATCTTGTTACTGCTTGTGACATAGCATGAGATACAAAGGAGTCACAATGCAGATGAAATGAAGGTATTTGAAGTAGTCTAATATTATCCACCCTTCATACAGAATAATAAGCTGCGAAGAGTTTATTGCATATATTGCATCAATTTTTTCTCAAAATTGCACAATTTCAGTCTTAAACAAGCATATGCTCACCGTCTAATAGCAACGGGGACAACTGGCAGTGTTCCCGATAACAGAAATCACCATGAAAGAACAATAGAACTATATGACACATACATATATGAGAACATTACAGACAACCACAGGCAGTAACTCATGGTTTTTAATGCGACTGAATTAATAGTTGTCTTCAATGTGTATTTTTATCCTAATTTGGTGCAAAAGCATCCACTGATCTTTAAACAACTAATCCTATAAGTACTTTTCAAGAATTCTGATAAAATATAGTCAATTAGTGTTTCAGTGGCATGTGATACTTCTTATTTGAACATTAAGAGGCCGTATAGTGAAACTGTCATTTTGCAAACCACTGATTATCACTAAACACTAGGTACACTTGTACATAATACACTGCTGCATAAGTGTTTTGACATTTATTCCATGTTTTTGTAAAAAAAAAGTCACTTTTTCTCCAGATTTCTATGTTGTATGCAGTGTAACTGACCACCAAAAACCAAGCAATGAAGGAAAGGAAGCAATGAAGTAATATATAAGAAATAAGTATATATAGTAATATATAGTATTTTCACTGTTTATAGTACGGTTTACACTGATATATAGTATTCTCACTGTTTATAGTACTGTCTACACTAATATATAGTATTTTCACTGTTTACAGTACTGTCTACACTAAAAAATAGTATTTTCACTGTTTATAGTACTGTTTACACTGATGTGCAGTGTTTTCACTGTTTATAGTACTGTTTACATTGT
>JAPTHA010000007.1:16913528-16926116 GCA_029814585.1 Gymnapogon annona
GAAAGACCCCCACACCCTCCTCCTCCTCCCCCTCCTCCCTCCACGCACTCAGCTGTTCATCGAAAGGTAAGAAAATAATGACATTGATTATATTTTATTATATGTTACTATTATTTACATACAATTTGCTATTGTTACTTTATTTCTGTTTAAATGATGTTATGATTATAAAATGGAAAGCAATTTCACACCCAAGAACAAATTAAATTCTATTTCTATTATTTCAAACGGGGAAAATTAATTCGGTACTCGACTAATTCAGTATTCGACCAAGCTTCTGGAATGAATTATGGTCGAGAACGGCGGTTTGACTGCACATGTATATAAATTCAGGCGTTAAGGGGTTAATATTTCAAAAAACAGTCCATTGCATTCAGTTATGTTTCATGCTGTTGAGGGTTAGGGTTAAATTACCATGATATAATACACTCCTGTGACCTGTTGCACTGAAGCTGATTATAATTACATTAATGTAATTTCATTCATTAGATAGTTGACTCATGCCAGTGAAAAGATTATTATTTTTATTGCAATTATTATAATATATATAAAAAAATTAAAAACTATTAAAATTACTGGTGACCCAAACAATGTTATCATTTTGTGTTATTACTAAATTATTGGCTGTTTTTTTAATGTTGTAATGTATTATTCTCACTGATCTTTAAACATTGTTGTATGGTGTGTAAAATCTGACCTCTTGTCCACGTCACCCTTGTAAAAGAGATCTTAATCTCAGTGGGAATTTATGTGGCTAAACAAAGGTTGGTTTATATCTATTTTATTTTTCAAATGTTTTGGTGTGTGTGTGTGTGGGGGGGGGGGGGGTTATAAGTATTTTAAACTCATAACTGCTGTGTTTATATTCTTCCCAACTCCTCTGAAGGCGATTTAGAGAATGCTGGTCCAGGACATGATGAAACAAATGTCAATTTGACCCCTAATGGTGGAGTAGACTCGGGGGGGTGGGGGGGGCGTGTTTGGCTCCATTGAACTGTATTCGACCTGTAGTTCTCTTTGACTCAGAGCAGCAGCCTGGGACCTGCGTTTAAAGTGGACCTGGGTCCGTGTCTTTGATCTAAATCAGTGTTCGATTGTTTGTTCACACCTCCCCCAACGAACCAGACCTCTGAACAAACAAACCACTGACCGATTAAGCACAATTGGTGTGAATGCAATCAGAGGAACAGAGTCTGGTCCACCTACAAACGTTTGCTTCAAGGGAACCGAATGCAGGAAACAGGGAATTATGGGTAAACACAACCTAAACAAGCACATATAGAAGTAGATGCAGCTCTACACTATAAGAAACAGAAGTGGCCTTGCATTAACCCATAGATGGAGTGTCTTCATTCACAAGGGTTCTAAAGGCGAGAGTCACTGCAAACTAAAGCAAAGTGGTTCCCAGGGATCATGATTGTCCTACAATGAAGGGAATGTTCTTTTTCAGGATCAATGAACGGTCTGATGAGGATGATTAAAAAGTGAGTCATATGCTATTGATGTCACAATCAGCTGATCTCAACCCGAGTCTCTTATGGATCAACAGTCAAACCACCAAACCTGAACAAGATACCATCATTTTACAGTTTGGTCTAAACCAGGGGGACAAACATGCAGCCTGGGGCCAAAATGCAGCCTGCCAAAGGTTCCAATACAGCCAGTGGGATGAATTTGTGAAATGTAAAGAGCACACCTAAGATATTTGTAAAAAGTATAGTTCAGGTTCCATGTACTGACTGGGAAAAATATTATCACAGTAACCTATAAATACTTGCAACTAAAATTTTTTCTCATGTAATTTTCCAGTATTTACACTAAAACAAACTATCAATTCACAAAAAAGACATAAATAACCTGATTAAATATGAACAGCCTTAAATCTCTGAAAAGAGGTGTAATTTTTATATATAAGAAGATCCAAGATGGCGCCGTCCTAACAGCCGCCTATTACAGCAGCTCCGTAACTTTTTTTCCTACTTTTGAGTTTTTCTGCCCAACTCTTGTAGTTGTGTTAATTGGACTCCTATACAACATGGACATGTGTCATTTTTGAAGTTTTTGTGACACAGTGGCTGTTTTTTTTTTTTTGCTACGTTCATGAATCCCGGACCTCAATCCCTCGTGGGATGGTGAGCCAGTGTGTGTCTCCAGCTGAGATGAACAACAGCGGTGTACACCGAAGAGGAACCCGCGTGTCTACGGCATCAGGCAGTGGGTGCAGTGATGGCGTCGTGTGTACCGGGAGGTGTATCAATGTGACCGTACAACCGGGGTCTCCATCGGTTCGTGTGTGTAACGGTTTTAGCTACTCAACCGCTCTACCAACTGTCTATACCATCATAATGGAGGCTAATGACTATGAAACTGCGGCGGGTGTGCTAGCTGTGTGACTACTGGCTCATAGACTCTTCCGTTTTTTGGTTGTTTTTTCCACTGGGGAGAGCGGACCGAAGAAGGAGGAGATGAGGGGGGGACTGGAGTTGCGTGTAAGTGAGTGATTTGCGGATGTGAACTGTGTGTGCAGTTTTAAAATGGTCACGTTTCAACTGTTAGTGTTTTAGCAGCTGTGAGCACTATGCTAACGGTGGCTGCGGACTTTCACTGGCGTTTCTCTCCGAAGGACGCATTAACGGCCCCTCGTTATCGTTATCATCTCTGGGACTTCAATCATGTCTATGTTGTGCAAGAATTCAATTTGTTGTGCTTCTGTTCTGTTCTGCTGTGTTCTTTTTTTCTACTCTTTGTTACTGCTGTGTGTGAAATTTCCCCACGTGGGACTAATAAAGGTATATTCAATTCAATTCAATTTAACAATTAAACAAACATTTAATAACAGGTAGAATACCTGTTATTAAATGTTTTGTGTATTTGTAGATCCACTGTGATCTGTGAGTTGTAATGTGCATGTAAAAATTAAAAACTGAGATTTAATATTGATAAAATTACATAGATTTTTCTTCAGAGTTTTGAGGCTGTTAATGCTATTCGCATTGTTATAAAGGACAGTTTGTAAACATAAACATTTTCATCATATGAGGACAGTTTGGAGTTGACATTATTGATGTGTAATTCTGTTATTATTGTACTGGCCCTGCCCACTTCATGCCATATCGGACTGAATTTGGCCCCTGAACTAAAATGAATGTGACACCCCTGGTCTACACAAACATTTGTAGAATATACCACTCCACATAAGCTCCATCCATGTGTATGTTGGGGCCAAAACTTTAGAAAGTGACTTCACATTGGTTTTTCTGTAAATTTCCTCCGTTCACACAGTAAATAGGGTCAGGTTCACACTAAATGAAATGCTTGAGAATATTAATGCGATGTGGAAGGTTAAGGAAAGTGCAGCACATTAACTTACTCAACAGCAATACTAACAAAGTTTGGAGTGAGAGGTGACTATGGGGTGACTTTCCTCCATTCCTAAAACTGTTCCTGACAGAGTTTCGGAAAGTTTAGTGGGTTTCACAGAGGGGTTAAACATTAAAAGGGGTAGTTTATTTTTATATTGGTTTCTGTTTCTTCTTTTTAAGGGTGTGGAGGGGTACTCACAGGTTGATTGTGTCCTTTTGCTTTATCATTAATGAGTTAATGAACTTGTTGTGAATTTAGTATGTAGTGGCTTCTCTGCCAATCTTCGTCTCTCACACTCTGACACACACACACACACACACACACACACACACACACAGCTGTCTATGAATCCCTGGAGACCAATTTCCTCCTGCAGCTCGTACACTGTAGGTGGTACAGGCCATGGGGCATTTACCCATTTACCAAAGTAATGAGGCTTACCACTATTCATGGGTCTCTTACTCGTCCGCTTTAAAAAAAAAAAAAAAAAAAAAAAGCATCTCGATTTCTGCCACACACAATGAAGAAAAGTGAAAAGTACTTCTTTTTTTCGAAGGGGGATGACTTTGGCTCAGCTTTAGCAAAGAATTCCCACAGCTCAAAATGAGAGTGGACTGTAGGGAAGTACAATTTAGCATCACTCTAAAGCACAATGAGCCCTAAACAAATGGCGGGTCATAGGACAAGAGCAACATCATATCAGTCCAGTTATGTCTGTGTAGAACAGAACAAACCCGATAGAACTAGAAGTACCAGAGCAGATAAACCACCTGAAGGTGTGCCAGAGATGTAGGGAATGAGCAGGAAGAAGATGGAGAAGAGGTATTTCAGATGGAATGATCTGTTTTAATCCATTACTGAATGATTTATTTCCTGTGAACCAGATGCAAAAAAACCTGTTGGATGTTTTCAGAACCCAATCACATACAGCGATGAAACGTTTACTCTGTATTTCCAATTCAGTTGACCTACCCCTGTGCTGTCTGAAGACCAAAGACAGGCTTTTGACCACAGTGGCTTTGGTGAAAGCACGGTCATAAAAAAAAAAGAAGAAATTTTTTTTAAGTGGAATAAACTGGGCTTTAAGCATCAACATGGAGTGGATACTGTTTGAAAAAGTATATTTTTAAAGTAGAGGACCACCAAGTTCAACATATGGTACTTTGGATAATAAACATTATATGCTAATATTATATTCATAGTATTTGGACATTAATTGAACCACACTGGGGTGTTCATGCACACATTTAGACTTAGACTTAGACTTCCTTTATTATCATCACACAGACACACAATGAATCTGGTAACAAAATGTCATAGATTGGCAACTGATAACACAAAATAATTATGGAAAATACAAAAGTGCAAGAATAGCTGAAGTGCATCCAAAGCCATAAGTGGCTGCAGTGCAAGGTGACAACACACACAGTCAATATAAATAAGAAATAAATAACATGGACAGTAACAATGTAACAATGTAAACAGTACTATAAACAGTGAAAATACCGCACAACTATGTAAAGAGTACTATAAACAGTGAAAATACTGCACATCAGTGTAAAGAGTACTATAAACAGTGAAAATACTGCACATCAGTGTAAACAGTACTATAAACAGTGAAAATATTACACATCAACATGCATTAACAGGTACATTACCTGTCTACCTGTCTCAAATGACGTCTATGGACGTCAATGGCAGGCAATGAGTTGTTAATATGAAGCCACTGCTGTGCGGAGAGCTCTGTGTAGAGTCAACGCACAGAAAGCAGACAACATTCCAGGACGACTGATCAAGGGGTGTGCTGACCAACTGACCAAAGTGTTCACTGACAACCTCAACATATCACTGAACCGGGCTGTCGTTCCATCATGTTACTAAGTCAGCCACCATTATCCCAGTTCCAAAGACTTCCTCTATCACATGCCTTAATGACCTTCGTTCCGTTGCACTAACATTGGCCATCATGAAGTGCTTCGAGCGGGTGATTAAGGACTACATCATCACTGTACTGCCCCCGTGATTTGACCCATTCCAGTTTGTATACCAGCTGAACCGCTCCACTGAGGACGCCGTCTCCTCTGCTCTCCACCTGAGCCTGGTGCACCTGGAGGGTAAGAACACCAACGTGAAGATGCTGTTCCTGGACTTCAGCTCAGTGTTCAACACCATCATCCCCCAGGATCTGATGAGCAAATTGGGCCCCTGGGGCTGGACACCCCCCTTTGTAACTGGCTGTTGGGCTTCCTGACCAACAGAACCCAGTATGTTCGAGTGGGCAACAACACCTCCAATGTCATCACCCTGAACACCGGCTCCCCCCAGGGCTGCGTCCTGAGTCCCCTACTGTTCACGCTGATGACCCCAGACTGTCATCCCAGGTATAAAACCAACCACATGCTTAAGTATGTGGACGACACCACAGTCGTGGGCCTCATTCAGGATGACAATGAGCTGGCCTACAGGGAAGAGGTGCGACATCTAGTCGAGTGGTGTTAGAGGAACAACATCATAAGACTAAGGGGATTATCATTGACTTTAGGAGATCACGGCCCAGTCACCCCCCCACTCTAGATCAGTGACACTGCGGTGGAGGTTGTCAGTAGCACCAGGTTCCCCGTCTGGCCCAGGAGCTGCACGGTCTCAGACTGGAAGCCTCTGCGGAGAGTGGTGAGAGCAGCAGAGAAGATCATCGAGACTCCTCTCCCCCCCATCCAGGACATTGCACACAAGACAATGCTTGGCCAGAGCTGACCAAATATACTCTAACCCCACCCAGCCCCATCATGGACTGTTCTCCTTGCTGGTGTCGGGCAGGAGGCTGCGCTGCATCCGCTGTAAAACTGACAGATTCAGTGATAGTTTCTTCCCCCGAGCCATTGGACTACTGAATTCAGCTTGACTTCATGTGCTATATTTACACTGTTTGCTGTACTGATTGACGTGCAATATTACACTGCCTATCTTATTTATAACCCTTATCTATATTGACTGTATCACTTTTACACTGCAGCCACTCATGACTTGGACACTTTTGCAGTTTTGTATTTTTTGTATTTGAGCTGTGTTGTCAGTTGCCAAACAATGACATTTTGTTGCCAGACCTACTTTGTGCGTCTGCGTAATGACATTAAAGGAAGTCTAAGTCTAATGTGCAGTACAGCATTGTCTACGCAAAACATACACCAAATGAAGATCCTCTGTGTACCATTCAGTGGTGCAGTAGTGATAGGCATTGGAAAAACTCAAGAACAAGTGTGATGATGTTCAAATAAAACATCACCTGGAACAACTACATCAAAATCAGTATATTGCAGCCATTATCATAAACACGAACAGAGCCCAAGACCATTGTTAGCTTGGTAATAGAGTTTTCTACGATCAACAAACCGCTTCTCAGCACACAACGGACTGCAACATAATGTGTCTAGAAGTGCACCGGGCATATACAACTCTTCAGTAACACGCGTTTAAATTTCTTATGACAAAGTAAATGATTCTCCGCCCGTCATTGCTCATATAAGTGTAGACCTATGCTGGATGGTGCTTATGGGCTGAAAAGGATGACAATCACTTCCCCGCATCCCCTGTTTTATGTTGCTGTTCAGTTATTTTAAATAAATCACCCTGTTCCCACTACGTCTTGAATGTGTTGCAGCTTGAATGTAACTTTAACCCTTTAACTCTTGACTTGTCTGTAGTGTACATATTTCCTATATTTATTTCCTATATTTCCTACATTTAGGAACATTTTGTTCATATAAAAGTTATTGCATTGAATTGTAGAAAACTGAAGAAAAAAATGTCTATTCTTGTAGCATCTGTTATTGTCTGAGAATCTCAATGACATCTACACCATTCATTTGTAAATATTCACTACGGAGCCCCTGAAAGTCCAAATAGGTCATTTTGAAGACATTGAACTGTATTTTGCTTAATTTATTCAAATGAATTGTTAATGTATTGGTTCAGACATTATTCCACATTTTATTTTACTACATATTTCTGTCACTGGCAGCTCTTTGACACTTTGAATGTCCGGCCACGAGGTCAAATCATGGATAATTAATAGGTAGAGACCAGACTTGAAATGGAAATTAAAATAATTGTACCGGTACTTAAACACCATAAACATCTTAAGCCTATTTAATCTGTATGCCTCAGTAAAATATAAAAATTGCCAAACAAACCTTGGAGAAAAATAATAATAATAAAAATAGGTGCGTAAGAAACAACAAAGATAAGGGCAGGTAATTTGCACATGATTACAACACATCAAATGGGAGACAAATATCCAGATTAAAAATAAATAAATAAACAAATAAACAGCTAAGTGGGCAGAACAACAATTGTAAGTCATGAATAGATCCCGCAATGAAAAAACACCAGCCCACGTCCTGCTCCTGGTGTTCAAAAGACCAGTAGGCATCAGCATAAATGTACCTATTAGTCATAATGGTGGAAATCCTGAAAGCAGGAACCGGAGCGGTAGGAGCCTGAGCGTAATGCTGATGTCAGGGGGATTTTGTTATTGAGTAGGTGTGTGTAAGATAGCGAGGGGAGAAAAGGGAGAGGTTGAGGGGGGGGGATTCAAGCAGACAAATGAAAGCAACTTTCAGTCCCATCAGACTATGTCAGCAGCAGTCTGAGGCCTAGATCTGAATTGTACTCCTGCACTCGACCGTCTGTTTACATGGTATCTCATGCTTCTATGAGAGGAATGTCAGATGAGGCCAGAGTAGCCTTTGTGGATGTTGCCACATCTATATGAGTCTGGAGATTTGTGGTCGGAAAGGGCAACTAGTGACTCTTGTTGAAATTTATGGATGCCAGTTGGAAGTACAAAACCTCTGCAGCATAAAAACATGAGCTGTGGTTTGGTATTGCACTCGCACACTGTCAGGCTGCTGAAGTTTTCCACACGTCTTTGGAGTTCTTTATAGGATTGTTTTTGTTTGTGCTAACTTGCTTTGTTTATGATTTGATTTTGGGTTGTTTTTTTTTTTTTTCTCGCAAGATAAGATTACAGTCACATTCATACATAAATGATAAGATGACATTCCTAACCAACAATGGGTCAGAGACAAGAGACAAAAAATAAATAAATAAAAAGATACACTACGCAAAGAATACAAAAAGACAAAACAGGTACAATGACAGAGACAGAAAAAAACATAAATAACTGAACTGTGTTAACTTGCTTTAAACAAATGAATATATGGATGTGATATCAAACAAAATGTTGATGAGAGTTACACACTTACTGCACCAACTGGCAGTTTGTAGCTGTGATTTAACCCTTTCATGCATGAATGATAATAAGCTTCTTCAGGATTTTTTTTGGACTGTAACATTTAGACTCATACATATAAGACAAAACAACTCCAAAATAGCTGTTCCACTGTAGTGACCACTATGCATGAAAGAGGTAAAGCAGGGCAAAGGAAGTGGCATATAAAAAAAAAGGTAAATGTGAAAAATAGTGATTTTAAGATATTTAAATTTAGTCCAAAAATCTGTTATGTGCTGGAAGCAAATGGGAAAATCTTTGAGGAAAAAGCAAAGTTACATGAACTGTTCTTTGGTCAAATGGTGATATTTTGGGACGACGAGTCCAAAAAGGCTGAGAACTGTGGGATCACGTTGCATTTCACAGTGTGAAAGTGATTGAGACACTTCACATTGAGCAAATTATTACAGTTTTGTTTTGGACAGTGTGCTGAAACAACTGTGAGAAATAACAAAGCCGCTGACAGTGTAGCCAAAAACAATAAACACAGGTACATGCAAATTTTATTCCTCAGGCTCAAATTAAAGATCATACCATCTGGATTCCATCCACTGATCGCAATAACACTCCCACGGCAAACCCATGGGTCCAACAGAATTTCTGATTTAATGGTAAACTGTACTTTAGATCAGTACGGTCAAAGTTAGTGTTTACAGCAGATGTATAAAAAAAATGTCTAATGATAAAAAAAAAAGAAATCCATGGGTTTTTGGAGGCTGAAGGAAGAACATGATAAAAAAAAAAGCCTAATCGAAGGTGACGATTTAATAGGACAAAAAATTTGCAACGCTTACATCACCCTAATACAGATCTGCATTCTTGTTCTCCAGCAGTGTCCATGTGAAAATGTCTTGATGTGAAATTTAAGCAGCATAAATGTCTCTCAGCAAAGCAAAGTTCAACGTGCAGCTGTGGGACTCTGGGTTCTGTCATTTTTTTTTCCCACAGATCCAAATTCTTTTGAGCTTTTGTATTTTTCAGTGTAATTTTGATAAAGGCACACGGGTGGTTAAGTCTGGATAGTCCACTATTAACATCAAAGGAAAAGCAACTATGAACACTAACCTGAGGGTAGGACTACACACACACACACACACACATACACACACACGCACTTCTACATGCAGAGTGTTCCTTGGAGCCTTGACCCTTCAACCCCTGACACATCTGTGGTGAGCGTTCCCAATGGATGTCTCATTTGCACTTTTAATAGTCTCTTAACCTTTATGCAAGATTTTAGATTGAACTCATTGCTATTTATGTGTAAGAAATTTTACATTGGAGGCAGATTTTATTAGTATTTTCTAAACTTTTCTATGTTGAAATAATGCTGAGCTGAGTCCAGTGAACCTGAATCTTGATAGATCGATTGGAAATTTTTCAAAATGTCCTGAGGTAATACCCCCCCCGCCCCACGCACCCCCACAGACACATAGACACACACACACACTTTTTTTGGAATGGGGGGTGAAATACAGAGCAGTGAGTCACACCAACTCGCTGTAAAAAATTGTTTGTTTTTTCTTTGTTTGCAGTGTTGTGGTGATTTGTCTTTTTTTTTTTTTTTTGTACCGAGTTTTTACCCCTTAGCTGCTTTTTGGACTTCAACCAGGTGTCAAAAAGCAACCAGTTTAGAAAAAAAAAAGGAGTCCCAAAACAAAAAGTACTGGTCCCATATTCAAGTGTTGCTCAGTGTGTTCCAGTTCACAGCTCATGTTCACATCCTAAACCTGCTTTATAGAGTCCACACCTTTCACGCCTCATTTCCTGTCTTTGTCTCTTTCTGTTATTTCACCCCGATTTGACCTTAAAACACATAGTAAAACAAAAACCACTAAAGAAACAGGAACACAACACACAGTGGAAAAAAAATCACCACAGCTTTTGTGACACAAATTCACAGCAGCACGTTTAATTGAAATAATGACTCAGGGGTGAAAGGGTTAAAACCAAAAGCTTCATCTACTCAGGTGCCATCAGACACCTGAACCCCCCCCGCCTTTTTTAGCGACCAATTGCTCTGTCTTTCTCCAATCGATCCGTCGGTGTACGCAGTTACCCGCTGCTGTTATTTACTTCACTCTTCTTCCTCCAGTCCATCCGTCCACTCCTCAGCAGATAAAGCTCACATTGTTCCCACACAGCACTTGATTGAACGCAATCTGCCGCAGAGTCTGTTCATTACTTGTATATATTAAAATTATGTTAATGCTTAATTTGCTCTCCCTCATCTTTGTCATCTGCTGCTTTTATTTATTACTTTCACATTAAAGTTTAATTGAAGTTGACAGAGACCATCCTCAGGTTCCAGACAGAGAATATTTAAAGTGAGCGTTATCAGTCGGCATGCAGCGTTTTAATTGAACTGTTTCCTTCTACCTTTAGTTTGGGTTTTGATTTGAACAGCAGTGTTGCATCTGGAGAATAAAGTTAAACAGCACATTGTTGAGGAAATACAGAATGGTCAAATAGGAATTCATTATCACTTCACATTCTTATTCAAGCTCACTTTTTATGCTAAAGTTGTAAGTGCGCAACTGAAGTCACTGTGCAATATCTGCAGAATGTGTGTGTGATTGGCTCTTTTCAAAACAGACATATTTCACACTGTTCATATTTGTTCCTTCGTTAAGTTATTCAAATGTTAATATTCAAGGTTTGTTTTTTAGGCAGTACTTTTCATAATTTTATGTTTTGTTTTTTGCACTAAAATAAAATGAGAAATTTGCATTTCTCTGCCGGCCTGTAATGGAACAATATTTTCAAATTAAACTGACAAGTACAAGGACAGGTCATCATTGGAAATGACAACCAGTTCTAAATGGACTTCCCTGAAAAAAAATAAAGGTTCAGTAAATTAAAAGGTACATTTGGAATCATGGTTAGGTTTTCACACTGTGATTTTTTTTTTTTTGCTCAGTTGGTCTATATACACATACTGAAGAAAAACAAGTTCATCACCCTTAAGGCTTAATAATTTCAGTGAATTTTTTTAATTCTTGCATTTTTCACATTCGTTATCATTGGAACCTTTGTTTTGGCAGCATGTTCAACTCCCCAGTGTTACAATTGTTTTATATTCAGTTTCTAACTAACAGTAAAGACATTCATCAATTATACAGTTCATTTTAATCCCATTTCTATTTATGTCCTTCAAATATAAAACACTGAACAAAAAAAGATTTCATAACAACAATGGCGACAAAAGTAAATAAATTAGTCAAAGAAATCAAGTGACTCAAGAAACCCTTACATCACAGATTTGAGTGACATGAATGTAAACATTTGCCTCGGATCCTCGGTCCCAGAGGGAGATGAAACCAACATACACAGTAATTCTGCATAATAACATACACATATACACGTTCCGCTGGTGAGCTGTAAGGAAACTAGAATGCAGGATAATTTAGTTGACACTCAACAACTCATTGTCTCCTGCTTTGACTAGTATCATCCCTGAGGAAAAGCAGCCGCATTTGAGTGATGCCGAGATTTTACTTACTGGTGAACGGTGAAGGCATAATAACGTTTCCCTGAGAGACACGCATGACACCGTATCACACTAGTTTCTGTTTTCTCGCAGGTGTTATTAGAGTGTAAGGAACAGTCGACAGTGGTTTCACCAAAGCCATTGGTTTGGAGGCAGTTATTAGCACAAAAGGGGGTCCTTACAGGGTGTGTGTCTGGCTTTTGTCTCTATCATGGAGCGGCCGTCGGAGACAGTGTCACCATTTTCCTGACAGTTTAATTTTAGGACATGTTGGGCAAAGTTAAGAACAACAAATAGAAAGTTTCACCTCTTTTGTGTCGGTTTGTGTGTTTCACTGCGGTTTCCGTGATTGACAGGTACCGACCATCAGGCTCAGTGCTATAGAGCCTTCAGACAGACTCTCCTCAGGTTTTCTATCTTTAAACGTCAATCAAATAACTCATCC
>JAPTHA010000007.1:16933568-16947556 GCA_029814585.1 Gymnapogon annona
GGTGTAATATATCATATTACACCCTTCCTGTATGTTCATTGAATGAAGACATTTTGAAAATGTGTTCAGTCTCAGTTTAACAATTTATTACCCGACAGTGGAATTATCATATAGAGCTCCGGGTCCTTTTTCCTTCCCTGTCAACAACAAAGTATAGGTCCAGAACCTCAATTAAGGACAGACCTCCATCTGGCCCTGACCCGGTATTATAATACTAGGCCAGGGGTCGGCAACCCGTGGCTCTTTAGGTTCCTCCGGGGTTTATACTTTTTGTGTTAATGTGGTTTCTGTAGGAGGACAAAGATGACACAAACATTGTTAACATTTTCCAATGCTGTAAAAATGTTTAGAATAAATATAAGATTTCAATATTTCCGTCAACGAAGAGTTGCGTCACAGCCTGCAACACACGTTTCAGCGCCGTGCGGTGCATGTGGCTGTTGCAAATAAACTGGACCATGGATCACAAAGGGAGAAAGCCAAAGATAGCTGATAACAACAGAGGATTCAAGGAAGAAGTTGTCAAATAATAAAAAGAGTCATTTATAAAGACATTTCCAGAGAAGGCATCCTACATTTGCAGCCGACAGTGACAGAACAAATGCGATTACAGGACTTCTGGAGAAGTTAGAGGAGCAAAGATAGTTTTAAGAAGTGGAGCGCAATTCCAAACTCCACTACTGCTGAGAGTTTTGTTGCAACCTGATGCAGAAGTAAAGTCAAAATGAGCAGAAATGACAAACACAAATATGCCAACAGTAACAAGATGATTTCTCGAAAATATCAGAGCACCTATTTTCAGACTTCAAAAACAAAACCGAGGTAATTAAAAAAATGAAAGACATGCGTCTCTCCACCAAATCACGGACATGAATTCAGCTCAAGTAACTCAACTGCCTGTGATGAGTCTGCGATATGATCGATATAGGACAGACAGCGCCGTTATGCAGGTATGGAACTATGATTGTATTGTTATTGAGGTTCGGTCTGTGTTTTTTCCCTCAAAAATGACAAAAAATCAGATTTATTTGTATTTCTATAATTTCACCAACAAAATGTAATACATTCATTCATCTTCAAAACCCGCTGCATCCTTTGCAGGGTCGCGGAGGTCACTGGAGGCCTATCCCAGCTACTCAGGGCGAAGGCAGGGATGGGCAAGATGCAAGCCATGCACCCCCAAAATGTAATACATTAAAATTGTAATGAAAGTTAAACTTCAAGCAGCAAAGCTCAAATAGCACAGTAATAGTGACAATCTCCTTGTTAGAGTAGTGGTCAGTATCCCCACCTATCACATGGTAGATCTAGGTTCAATTCCCTGATGGGCAATTGAAAATTTTGGAATTTCCCCCTACAAGGAAAATAAACAGTTAATGGTTAATGCTCATTATGTATTTGTAGCACACTTAGTCGTTTTGATAGTATGCTAATATAGTTCATTTATACAGTGTTCCCTTCACATAAGGCTTATATAAGGATTTAAATTTTTTTTTGCGGCTCCAGAGAGATTTGTTTTGGTTTTTTTGGTCCAATATGGCTCTTTGAACATTTTGGGTTGCCGACCCCTGTACTAGACAATGTTACGATCCAAATGTATAGGTTGATCTGATTGGTCGTCTGTGATTGAAGAGGCTTCCCCTCGCCTCCTTATTGGCTCTGACATCTGTCTCCATCCTCCGCCTCCTCATGTTGGACCGTCATGAATAGAGCTGGTTCTGGACTTCATCTAAGGGTCATAAAAAGAGAAACAAAGGCCTATTCCCTGACCTCAGGGTTATCTCTGATGTCACTGCTGCTCAGTTCTGTCCTGACTTATCCTCTTAGGTCCTGCTTTGGAATCTAAAACAGACAGAGTTAACACTAACAACTATTATTTATGTGTGTGTTCACTACAACAGTGACTTTGCACAAAGGCCTATTCAAGAGTTTGGATAATGTTCTGTTGATTGCCTCCTAACTTCACTGTTTCATTTAATCTCTGCTATATTCTTTAAAATAACTGGACCACACAAAGACAATCCTGACTCTGAATATCAGCTCCTTCAATTTCTATGATAGAAGTCTTTGTTGTGTCAATAACTCCATGAAATATCTATCTGGAAGCTTCCAAAATAAGGTCACTGTGGATCAATAACATACAACTGAGGAAAGATGATGACATCACATTGTATACAGCTCATTAAGCTTCATAATCACAGCCACTCATGCAGGTTTCACTATCAAAGTCCTTTTTTTTCTTTTTTTACATTTAAAGCTGTGCCCAGTGACAGTCCAAAGAAAACAGTTAATGTCTATACAATCAATCATCATCTATACAATCTTTGGAGACTTTATTTTAAACAAACTATTCATAGTTTTACATCATTTTATTTTTTAAATATATTGCATTGCTGTTGCCCCTGCTGTGCCCCTTCTGTGTTAGTCATGACCCAGCATCAGCTCAAAGCAAAGTCGCCATTATGTGTGATGAGTTCATTCAATCCCTGGACAAGTCGCCAGTTCATCGCAGGGTCATCATTCACACACATTCCTGAACTTCAATTCAATTCAATTGACTTTTATTTGCAGAGCCCTATATCATAAGAAGGATGTCTCAAAGGGCTTCACAGAGTTTGTTACATATGAATAAACAACAGTCAAATGAATAAACAACAGTCAAAAATGGATGAATGTCCTGGGCATCCCCCGTCCTTAGACCCTCTTTTTTGGCAAGGAAAAACTCCAAAAACCCAGTGGGAAAAGAGAAACCTCGGGGAGAACCACAGTGAAGATGAGATCCACTCCCATGGATGGACAGGCTATAGATGCATTCAGACTAGTGGACTTTACGATGGACCTTACTAGTTTATCCTTTACTATATTAATAATAATAACATTTTATTTGTATAACACCTTTCATACAAGAATTGTAGCCCAAAGTACTTCACATCAGTTAAAAACGTACAAGAAATAAACACATTAATATATGATTACACTAATTAATAAAAGTTAAGATGAAAGTACAAGAAATAAAATTTCAACAAAATTGCATCAAAAGGTTTAAGTCAGGGGCAACACCCTAATTAATAAAAGATAAAAGTACAAGAAATGACATAAATTTCAGCAGAATTGCATAGACGGGGTGAAAGAATACAGAAATAAAGAGCATAATTGTACGAGAAATTAAAAAACAGGTGAAAGAGATGCAATAAAAAATGCATACATACATAAAATTATAAAGTTTCAATAAAATGACATAAAGACAGTGCGCATTCTGGTTTAGTGTTTGTAACCCCATATGAGAACTGGTTACAATATACTGGATGATCCAACTGTTGTTTTTAAGTCACAAATGCCAATAGTCACTTCTGAGATTCCTATTTATTTAGTGTGAAATAATTTCCTTCTCAGTCCATCTCAATTCAACACAGTAGATGCCCAGGAGAGGTTTGACCCGGGGACTGAAAACACCCCTCAGCTTGGGTAATCATCAGCTGTCAATCATCCATCACTCAAAAGCTGTCTGTACATTCTCATGGCATCGCATCGTTTAGATGATTGATGACTGCTTGGGTAAAAAAAAAAAAAAAGTATTTATTTCGAACAAATACTGTGGAAATGTTCGCTCGTTCTCACACTTATACTGGACATACTCGTGTGTGGAAATGTAGCGTACAGCCCAACAAACGGTTGAAAGTAAATGTAAGTATGAAATCCGGTGGGTTATTTATGTCAGTGCATTCAGGAGAAGTGTTTGTTATGACAGAGGAGAATTTGCTGATGAATTGATAACGCACCACTGCAATTTGCAAAGTAAATGCAACAGAGATCTAATAAAAAATAAAACTGATAATAATAGAAAACATTTAAATGGCCTCAAACAAAAACAATCATGAGTAAAACATAGAGAAATTAAAAATGTGAATTGCCCCTAAGATACGAATGATGCAATCTGTTACTGTTCCATGTTGCAATTGAAACAGTGCAACATAATAAAATCATTTGAATGGATATAATGGGTTCAAATGTTCTATCGCAGTGATATACAGTGGAAAAAGAGAATTGTGTGACTTGTAAATAAAATTTTGCTCATGTTTTCATACTGCGCTAGAAAGTGACTGAAGTTTAAACCATAAATGATCAGTTTAGTTTAATTGCGTAAAGGTTTGGAAAGGGGAAGGCACAGATCTAGAACCAGTCCTTTTCCAGCTCCTTAAATGTTATGATGGTATGGATACTAATGTTCGTCGCTGGGCCAAAGTCCTTGTTGACATTGCACACTCCTGAGGGAACCAGTTATCGGATGCTCTGACATTTCTATAAGGTGAAATGGTTCAAAAACAACAGAGCTCTTGGTTAAAGTCTGACTCCGTTTGACCTCACGGTGAAATGACACAGTTAGAGCTGCTGACTCCTTTCCGCATGTTTATCATCATTTTCAATGTCTATCAATTATCATACACTAATGGCACCAGTGGGATACATTTGTTAAAGACTGTCAATAAAGCCACATAAACACACTGTAATATGTTAGGAAAACACAAAGGCACATATACTTATAAAAGGTGAGTGTTAAGCCAGGCACGCTCCTTCATCGACCCACGCAAAATGCCTGAAAGCACATTGACCACGGCAGCCCAGTGGGACTGCAGAGTCAATAGAAACCAACAGGAGCCATGATTGATTGATCCCCTGCTACCTGACTCTCCTTCTCTTCTCCGCCTCATTATGCTCTCCTTCCACATGTCCCACCTCCCCTCGCCCTGTCGTCTTTATGGCTTCGTTCAGTCCGGGTAAGTCTAAATGTTTCCCAGTTAAATCCAGATTTCAGTTTCCATTTATACTTGGTGCCAGAATGATGATTTCTTTCTTCCAGGGTCACCACGGTGAATCCAATTCGCACATTTGATTTGGCAGGAGTTTTTACGTCAGATGCCCTTCCTGACACAACCCACTGGACGCTCCTCCTGGGAATCGAATCTAGGTCCCCTATGCACCAGCCTGGTGCCTTACCAACTGAGCTATCCAGCCGGAGGTTTACCTGGTGCCAGAATGCATGTCTTCATTTAAAGAAAAAAAAATAAAATATATATATATATATATATATACACATATGTGTGTGTGTGTGTGTGTGTGTGTTCTCTGAGCAGTCACTTTACTTATTTCCAAATTTAACTGAAGAAAACTTTACTTGGGCAAAAACAAAGGTAAAACAGTTGATGTTGATACAACACAGACAACAGTATCCTGTATGAACAGATTTGTTTGTTCATAGTTTTTGCAGTTACTGCAGAAACAGCACGGATTCGTATCATGTATTAAAACATAGAATTAAGAAAAAGAAAGATATCGATAATGGTCATCATAACAATAATAATGATGACCCTGCGATGAACTGGCGACTTGTCCAGGTTCCCCCCACTGCCTTCGCCCAAAGTAGCTGGGATAGGCTCCAGCGACCCCCACGACCCTGCAAAGGATTCAGCGGGTTGGAAGATGAGTGAATGAATAATAATATAATAATTAGTAGTAGCAGTAGGACTCTGTCAGTCATGTCTTGACTATGGAAGTTGCATCCTCGATGATGGATTTGCTTGCACAACGTCTTTGGTGGCTGAAAAGTCCTATACGGGAGTGGCATAGGTTGCATTTATGAGTGGTTACTGATCTCTCTCTTTCAGATGATGTAATTTCTTTACGGAGTGTCCTTTTGACCTTTGCCTCCGACCGTAGCTTATCTTCACCTCTTGCCAGCTGCCTGATGGTGATGGTTCTCCACTGGTGACGATTTACTGCGACTTCTTCCCAAGATTCGATGTTGATGTCAAGGGCCTTCAACCCTTTTGCAGACATCCTTATAGTGCAATCAGGGTCTACCTGTCGCTCTCTTTCCTGAGGCTAGCTCTCCATACAAGATGTCCTTGGGTATGCGTTCATCCTCCATGTGGCAAACATGGCCGAGCCATCGCAGTCTGCGCTGTCTCAGTCAAGTGTACATGCTTGCGAGACCTGCGCGGGCAAGGACTTCTGTGTTGCTTAACATGTCCTTCCAGGATATAGCAAGTATCCTTCATAGGCACCTGAGATGAAAGGCGTTCAGTTTCTTCTCATGTCTAACATAGGTGGTCCATGACTCGCTACCATATAGAAGCACACTGATGATGCACGCCCTGTACACAGCTATCTTGGTGTTTGTTGTGAAGCTGGTGTTTTCCCAGACACGATTGGTGAGGCGGGAGAGTGTTGTTGCAGCCTTTCCGATGCGCTTGTTGATCTCTGCATCTACGAAGAGGTTGTTGCTGAGGGTTGAGCCGAGATATGTGAACTGCTCAACTGCTTCCAGCTCATAGTCGTTGATCACGATGGAAGTTGCTGTATCTGTACCTTGGCACATGATGTTGGTCTTCTTCAAGCTGATTGTTAATGCAAACTCCTTGCAGGACTGTGAAAAGCCATCCATCAGTGCTTGGAGGCCCTATTGGGTGTGGCTTACAACTACCGTATCATCTGCAAACAGCATGTCCCTTATGGTCACTTTCCGTAATAATAATAGCAATAATCCCCATAATATGCTCCATAGATGTTCAATGCTCTTCTTCCGTTCACTTTACTTTTTCTAAACTCCTCCAGAAAACCAGACTTGAACACTCAATGCCAGTCTCACATTTGAGTGCAAGTAACACTATCCAGTCAACTCGCATTATAATATTTATTCCATTGTACAGTTTGGTGTCTGGGCTCTCTGAGATATTTTACATATCGTTAGCCTCATAGGTTCATCGACAAAGTCATATTATTTGGCCAAACTGTGATATCTGCATAGCTTTGTTCTGCTAACACCGCTGCGTCATTTCACTGTGTGCAGACGTGACAATTTGGCAAAAAATATAACACACAATTATCCTATAAGGCTCGTGATATATGCATCAGGGGTGATGAATAATTAACCCCCCAGAACCTGTAAGTGATTGCTGAGTGGTTGGTTCAGCTACAGTGTGAATAAGCCACCAAATTTAAGGGTGTGATTAATGTGTGAGGACAGTGGCATGTCAGCGTGTATTTTACATAGCAGTAAGCATCAATTCAATATTGTTCCAATTGAGTATGTGCTAAAATGGTTTGACACATAAAGTATCTTCCTGTCTTAAACATGTTTTCTATTCTTTTTTTTAATCATTTAACCTGTATTCATTTTTGTCAGTATTTAAGCGATGGCATTAATGGTGTTTACATGCATCTAAGTTGATGAACTAAAATGAACCGGAACCATATTCAGTGGTGGTTAAAAAGTATTACAACGCCAGACACATCTGAAAATATTGACCTTTTTGTGCCTCCAAAAAACATGATTTCATTTCATGGTGTTCCTAAAACCTGCAGATGGTTGCTCTGAGCACACTGAATACCAAATGAAGTGAGTTCTACTATTTTTAGACACTTTTAACTTTTCTATTTACATAATGAGTGGGAAAAAAGCTTGTACTTTTAACAGAATGAAGCGGGTGTGTCCTGACTCTTCAGCACCTTCAGTTCAACCACGTTCACACTCGACAACAATCACATAGTAGTAGTTTGGCTTCTTTTGTAAAAGAACATGACAGTGAAATAAGTTTTTTTTCATAAGGAAAATTACTTAAATGGGTCTATTGTATGGTTATGTTTATTTCCCTTTTTAAAGTGAATTTTCTCTATTTATTAAACCATCATTCTCTGCATTTTGCATTTTTCATTGAAAATCAGCATTTTCCAATGTTTCATTCGATGATCAGTTAGATGTTCTTAAAACCTGTGAGTAAATTCGAAGGTTCTTATACCAAAACAGAGAAAATTGATGAAAACAACATAAAAAAAACAACCATTAATAAGCACTGTCATTTGTCAGACATTCACTGTTGGATCAATGTTGCAGAAGATCCACATTGACGACAGAGCCTCTTCATGTCCACACAGATCATATCTGAAGAGAAAGTTATTATACATTCTAGATCAATGGATGCATTTAATTGGATGGGACTTTATAGGTTAATGGCGCAAAACATTCAAACAGATGAAAACCTTTAAATACACCAAGACTTCAAAAAGATTTTGGGCCACCACATTCTATTAAACTAGAAAGTATTAAAGTTTGAAGGTCAAGGTACCTTTTGTCATTGATATTTGAAGACATAGAAATAACTACACTGTCACTCAAAACTCAAATACATTCAGGATGTTGAGAAAGTGCCTAAATCTAATTCTTACCAAGCTTTTTTATGTTAAAGTGAGAAAATGAGGTGGCCATTTCTTTTTTTTTATTTTTCTTCTTTTTTTTTATGTAAGCACAGTGTGAATGATGGTTCACAGTGAACTCCCATCTGGAGCCTTTATCAGGGTACATATTTTAATGAGGTACATTCAGAAAGAGAGACCGGAAGACAGGTCAGCTTTAAATACAGTGATTAGCAGTTCAAAGAGAACAACCCGGGTTTCATCTACCTCTCCTCTCTCTTAGCGGGCCCTCCCCTCACACTCACATCCTCTCATCTTCAAACATCGCAACTGGAGGGTGCGGGGTGAGGGGACGGCCTCTCCTGGGTCAACCCACAGAGAGCATTGATGGAAGGAGGATGGAAGGCTGGAGGGCAGCTTTGTTGCCTGCTTGGCCTCTCCCCTTGCTGGGCAATGATTAAATCAAGGCCCTGGTGTGAGGCCTTCTGCTACAGACGCAGCATGTCTCTACCCCTGGCGTTCCTGAGAGAGGCTGTTACAAAGCTCCACTTTTTTAGGGGAGAGCTTTGAGAATTTATTGTCAGTTCCCGCACTGGAATGTCTATTTTCTCCACCGAAGGTCTATACAAAAATCCCACACCTGCCCAGAATCTTAAGTTGTTATAGTGGAAAGGTATCAAACGCAAGATCAGCTCGGATTCTGATGCTCTTTGGTGATATACTTCACAGAGCCCTCAGCCTTGGAGGACATAAGATACTCTTTAAAAGTGACAGGAATTGCAAAAAGGTCATCTCAAATTAATGGACCCAAGCACGGCGTCAAACCCCTAAAGTGGAATGACACTAAAATTGCCAGGGGTTTCGATATGACGAGAACCGCCAACGGGTAAAGTTCACCAACACACACCGTTTCCAGTTGACAAAAACATACCTTATCAATGGCAGATACAAAAAATAAATAAATAAATAAGGGTGGAGGGAGGGTGTGTGTATGTTTGCATTCCTGTGTGACATCCTTTTCTGAATTGTCATATTCCTGTTCAGGGGAACAGGTCATCCTGCACATTTACTACATATTGTACTGCACATTTCCTAAACATACTGCACATTTCATAACACAATATGCACTTTAATCGTAATTAACCTGGAGGCTTAGATACAAATGTCACATCTGGAAAAGTACCAAGACAATCAGAGAGCAAATAGGTCGGGCGTTTGGATGTCTGGGATGCAGCTCAATAAGTATTATGTTGGACGGAAGCAGGATTTTTTTTTTGTCGACATTCAATGGGTGTGTGTGTGGGGGGGGGGGGTGACTTTATAGAACGCCAGTAGGTAAATCCACCGTTGCTCATTAAGTAATTCCTTTTTATAAAGAACGGTCTCAAGCCATAAAATGTGTTGAATTATTCATTGCCTGTGTTTTAGTCTTGGGGTTTTATAACTGAAGTTTTTTGCAAAAGCACTATATACTTCCCACAGTCATAAAACAATGGACAATGAAAATGTTAATTAGAAGTAAATATATGGCATCGTCCATAAACCTCTTACTCTTACCCGTTGAAAACCATTACAAAGGACATTCATTAAGAAATGCAAATGACATCATGAACTATGTTAGTAAATGCATTTGTAGAGGTTCCACTCTCATTATTTGCATTCACTTAGAGTATGTTTAATAAAAGATTCAACTTATAATGTAAAAATATATAGCACAATTATATAAAATGGAGATTTGACATTTCATTAACACAATGTAATGCATCACTGAACAACCTCCTCAGTTCAGTTTTACCTGTTGGCGTTAGTAACAGGCCCATATTTTTTTTCCCCCACATGAATAATTTTTTGTTTAGTAATTGGATTAGTTGGATTGGATTAATCCAAATAGAATTAAAAAGATAAGACTGACAATATACAGAATTTGGTCATGCAGGACCTTATTGTCAAGTTTCCTGGAAGTAGAGACTAAAACACACCGATGGAAACTAGGAATCCCAGAATATGTGGGTCACGTGCAAATGAGCTATCCCTCCACTCCTATTACTGAAGTACCTATGAGCAATCCTCTACTGTTCCAGTGGAGTTGCACAGTGTGCAAACAGCAAATGTGGTTGCCCCTGGCAACTCCCTAGTGGGAATCTATAGGGGTGTATGAATGTGACACAGTATAGTGCTGAAAAATAGCATGTCTGCTCAGACCCAGCACTCTGTATAAATAAAGATTTTAAAAGTTAAGCGCTGAGAGGAAAAAAAAGTGCAATAAACTTTGGAGATGGAACTCCCTCCTGCAGAGTTACACGAATGATTGCTGTGCCCCGGGTTCTGTTCCTGAAGGCTTGACAGAAAGAAAAGGGGGAATGCATTCAGCAAGAGTTACCCTGAAGTAATTACTTTGAAATAAAACAAAAAACTCCTTTTGTCTTTATGTATAAACTTTTGAGGAGATTTAACCTCCCTCCCACGGCGCTGAAATAAGTGATTGTCAAGCCCCAGGTCGTCTTCCTGATGGGTCGACACCACCACAGCACCACCGAGCATTCACCGAGAGGAATCATTTATCCTTATGTAATTACTCTGAAATCAAGGTAGTGGAATATCCGCGCTGAGGCTGGCAGAAGAGAAGAGGAAAAAAAAACCCTGAAGGACCGTCTGAAAAGTACGCTGTTTAGGAAATGAAGAGAGAGAAGAAGAAAAATGTGAATAAAGTGATGAGAAGAGGGAAGAAAGAAAAAAAAAACTAGATGGAAGGTCAAGCTGTTTTAAAAGAGACGGTCTAATGAGAAGTCAGATGCGATGATCAATCAGCAGACAGTGATGAAGAGTGCAGTGCAGAAGTACTGTGAGTGTACTGTGTAGACTCTGAGCTGCAGTGCAATGCAATAGAAGGAATTGAGGCTAATTTTCCAGCATGAGGTTTTTTTTGTGTGGGATTTTTCATAAAAGAATGATATAAACTAAACCGAATTGAAAGTTATTGTCCGTCAGTGTCCAGATTTATTGGCTGATATATTGGCGTTTGCTGTTGGTTTCGTCCACAGGCAACATTTGCTGTTGGACCAGTGCATCTCTTTCAGTGTGTGTGTAATTGTGTACGATGACAAACGCATGACTTGATTTCACAGCAAAATGTTGTTGAAATTCCTCTCTGAATGCGCTCCCCTTTCATCTTCCAAACGTCCGCATTGAAAATTCTCTCTCTTCATTTTCCCCTGCTGTAATTCTCTCAAACAAGGCTCTTCTCACCCTTCTTTTCTGCCAAACGAGAAGTTAAGCTAATACATCCAGTACTAATCTGGAGACCATTATAATAGGCATCGCAGGGATGAAAGAATATCACCAGAGCAGATGAAAAGTACCCAACGCTTTCTCCCTCTCAGTGTTCTTTTTTTTGTACATCTCTGTCCACTAATAATTAGGTTTGAGAGATGTTTGACTTGATCATTAAAGAGGAAATATATTGTGACTTCTGTTGCTTTATCTTCTTTCCTCATCTGTTATTTTATATCAGTAATACAGTATTCAGTAATTCCTCACAAGCATCAATAAAATTCATCCGTATTGCAGTTCTAATCATATAGGGCTTGTTCTAATAAAGATCATATTAAACTTTTCAATGCGTTATAAGAACAGAGGGGGAAAACAGCAGGAAAATTAGTTATCATTGCATTTTTCCATTAGAGGTTCAGAACGCAGCAAGAAAATATAACATTATGTTGTAATATTGAGCAGAAAAACATTGAGAAATAGGAGAGAACAGAAGTGACTCGCCTTATTCAGTTTGAAGAGGAAGTTTGGCAGTTCCCAGTTTTCAGTCCTAATCCTTTGTCTCAAAGTTTTAAACATGTGAATATGTCAGTATAATGCAAGCCTAATTACACTGACTTTCTTTTGTGTTTTTCCATCACATCTTATCATACAGTATCATCCTTGTCCTCAATTATCAATGACAATACCATTATCATTTACCATAGGTACTAAGAACATTAATAAAGGCAATAAATGTAGTTGGAGGACTCAAAAGGCGGAGGAGTTAAAATAGCATTTAAAAGTACTGATTAAATACTCGTTTCTGTTCTCAAAACTGTCACATCTGGACAGAGTCGTAGACGAAATTTGAGATTATCACAAATTCAGTTTATTTGAAGGTCCCTTACACAGAGTATATGATGATATACTGAAGACTAAATGCCTCTTAAGTAGTTCAAAAAGGGGGAAATACAAGTCAAGGTTGGGGGCAGTCCAGGTCTGAATTTGGGTGGGTGAGTGCACAGAACGAAACTACCAATGGGGGAGGATGAGTCGTGATGGGGGCCAGTCCAGGGAGGGGTCCAAGTCCAGAGAAGCACAGGTGACGGTACCGATAAGGGGCAGGCAGTGTAGAGGCTAATCCAAGTTCAGGCAAACGATCAAAAGGTCCAGCAGGTCAGTCCAATCTCGCTAAAGTACAAACAAGGGCAAGACGAACATCAAGGGTTCCAAGCAAACAAGCAAAGGGTCAAAATCCAAGCGGTCAAACAGAGTAAGTGCAGGTAAGTATTACGGTAAAAGAAAATACAAACTGGCAACGAGAGACAGAATATCAGGGGTTTAAATACACACTGGGAGGAGAGACAATAACAAACACGTCAGGGCATGGATAATCACACAGGCGGGAAAGCAGGGAAACAGGAAGTAAAGACACCTGACAAGATACAAGAGGGAATCTAACAAAATAAAATAAAAACTAACAACTCGGAGCAGACGTGATAAAAATCTGCAAAATACACACACCCTGATCAAAAGAGCATTGCCTCAACTTTCCATCGTTTTCTGAACAAATCGCCTACACCTGAACATAGACGTGACAAACCCAAAAGTAAAATAACCCTAGAACTTATCACTGCCCCCCAGGTTATTACTGTAGGCAATAGGCATGATGTGTAATCACATCATCTGCCTCTCTTCCCACCTTGATGCATCCGTTACTCTGGAACAGGATCAGTCAAGTGACATTTTTCCCACCGAAGCTTTCTACCGAATCGACAGCTATTTAAGAAATTAGATGAAACATATGAATCGGTTATTAATTCCGAATTATTATCTAATGGAAGAATGTGAATTATTTGCTTCGGTAAATCAAGGTGGAGTAAGCTGATTTATTTTTTGGCAGAATAGTGTATATGAAATATTACAGTCTCTGGTCAGTAAAATCGTCTGTGTCCGTGTATTTACATCACTACTGTAGAAGATCAGCTTATCATCAGCCCAATGGGAACCAAAAACTTAGTGACATCCCATCCCATAAATGGACCCATATAACATATAGGTCCATTGACAACAGCAGCAGTGTGAGAAGTACTACTATATGTCTTAGAATACACATCTGCCACATTCAGCTTCCATCTTCAACACACGCAAAAATCACTGGTATAAGTTATACATGCACTCAAGCGTGCAACTATATGACAGGAAATGAATATTTAAGTGCCGAGCCTCAGGTGTAGGAGCGGCAGCCGTTTCTGCGACTCTTCTTGAACGCATCATTTATTTACCAGTTTGAGACTTCAAAGTGGGTTTAAACATCATCATTTTCTCCTTGTGTTCTCTTCAATCAAGCACATCATGTCCTCCACCTCCTCCCTCGACTTTAGTCTCCATTTGCATCCTTCAAAGGCATCTTACCACAAGACTGTTAGCGTGGGGCCGTTGTAGACCAAAGTAACTATTTTTAGTCATTTGGCAAACATTACAAGGTGGTGATAGCAACAGCTGCGGTTGGAGCAGTAACGTCAGGTTCAATGTGGTCTACAGGGTCT
>JAPTHA010000007.1:16950130-16968538 GCA_029814585.1 Gymnapogon annona
CACGTTTGGTGGGGGGGGGGGGGGGGGGCCAGGAATAATGGGCTGTACTTCCATGCTTCGTACATAAAGTCTAAACAGAAATTACCAGTGAGAATCCAGATCTGCTAATAGAGATAAATCTAATTAATTAACCACAGTGGTACTTTCTCAGCTTTGTACACGTCTACATGTATCGCGACATTAATCTTCTGCCTTCAAAGAATGCTATTACCTGAGAGTATTGGGACATAGGAAGAGCTAATTCCAAAATTAGATGGCTGTCTTTAGAGAAAATGACTCCCTGTGTGTAGGGGGAAAAAAGTGCACTTGCAGCTACTGGAGGAAACGATTCATGTGCAGTCGTGCTGTAACGGCTAAAATGTTTGTTTTAAAGAGTGGCTGGTTCATTTTGCATCTTAATTCCACATAAGCTAAAGCACACAGACGTGCATTAAAAAGAACTGCAGGAGGATGCTGTTGCCTTTCCATTACAGCGCCTCTGTTCTCTCTCTCTCTGTCTCTCTCTCGCTCTCTCTCTGTGCATCTTTATCACCTTTTGACACACACACTGTTTAATAAGCCAGGTCATTCAACTCTGAATGTTTGTTCCATCAGTGCAAATGAAACCCTGTCTTGTATTACTGCTTTTATAGTTACTGTTTCCTCTAAAGGAAGTGTAATGCGGACACCTCCTGCTACCCTAATATACACTTAGTATCAATTTTAAACAAAGCCCCCGACAGAGATGCACACACGGCTACTAAACAAATCATAAAACATGAGTCACTCGTATTAAAGCTGCTTTTCTCGCAAACAAATAATCGTCTATCGACCCTGTTGTGGGTATATCCCTCTTAGTGAGAAGAGCAATGGGTTGATGAGCCTTATGAACCTCTGCCGTATTGATGTCATCTATATTCATGTTGGCTTGTTTCAGATACATTCACTGGATCAGGAAATGTCATTGTATTTCATTAGCATTTATACATGAGTGAACTGGAGCATACCTTGGCCACAAATAAGGACATGGTGTTCGTCTTTAAGAGGCTCTACTGCCCTCAAGTGGCGTCTCAATGAACTACAACTGCTCTGTTGAAGTTGCTGAAGTGGAGAAAAAAAATAATAATTCAAGTCTGAGGGACCAGACCACTTTTCTTTTTTTTTTTTTTTTTAATGTCAAAGGCGATGAGTCCAAACAAGTCTAAGTAATCTAAGTCGTTAGAGTAGACACATTAACAGATAATGACTGTATTTAGAGAGACATCTGTGTACACTGCAGTACTCTCTTAGGGTGAGTGGCTTTAAGTTTCCTTCAGTCTTTTACTTTCTTACTTGCTTCTTTAGACTTAGATTGCTTTTTTCTCAGTCCAGAATATCCCATATAATAGTTACAATTCTTTCTAAGAATATTGGTTTTTAATGCTATCTACATAAGGTCTGTTCCTCCTACAGTATGTGTATCTTGATACATTTTTGGACAGTACTGGAAAAAATGAGGCAAACATTGTTCTTATAGTGTCATAACAAAACACAAAACAAAATTTTAAATATCTGCTTCAAGCCACATTTTTTTACAAGTGACATTATAAACAGAGTACTATATTCTTTCATTAGGTTTAATAGATCAAGGGTGGACATTTTAATTTCCCTTTAAAGTTGATGTACTATGACCACCATAATGTATTAATAATAACAAAAAGAAGTACAATATAACTAACCTGGGAGGGCATGACCCTCAGGTGCACCATTTAAGTTTATACTTTTATTGCTTCTTCAGCTCTTTGGACTTACCTTAACATTGTCAGCAGAAATATTCCTGTAAACATTTTTTTCAAGGTAAAACATAAATGAACACTCCCCCAAAGAAAAATGTGATTATTCTTATGCTTCTTGTGCTTATTGTTTCAACTAATTGACTAATTCCAAATGCTAAACCTCCTATAACAATATTATTTATATCAGTGACATGAGTCAAGCTATAAAATACCATTTTGTAATGTGAACTGAGAGAAATATAATCATGTCTATTATCCAGAATTTATCCTCAATTTTTAAAGATTTCTGCGTCTGTCACTTTACACAAGGATTCCAAAGTCGTCTGCCCTGCTAAGTTTAATTCAGCTTCACTTAACTGGGAATACATGCACTCCCATTTTGTTTAATGAGAAAACTGCAGTGACTGCAGCTCCCAACATTAACGGGGAGATATTTATCTCCAATTACTCTTTTAATGGCAAAGGGTCATCTTGATGTTAATTAATCATAACATGTCATCTGGGCTTCATTTGAGGTGACACTTTAATTTCAGCTGTTCTATCACTACCAAAGCCCAGAGTGTACACTGTTTCAAGTAATGACTCTGTAATGACCCTCGCTAACCGCAACTCACAGGTTTGACATTTATTAAAGGAGATGAGTGTCGCTGAAGTGCAGCATATATATCTGTTTCTATCAGAAAAGACATATGGTCTTCTTAACACTCATTTTCCAGACTGTGTTCAGCGGTCAGTCTCAGAGGTGCAGATGTTTGGATCTTTCATCTACACAATATTTTTAATTTTCAGAACACCTTTGCCAGGTGATGTAAAGGAACAGGTTGCATAATAATCAAAGACCACTATAGGTACTGTGTTACTATACACAGTGTGTTCTTCATTCGTCTTGCTTTATTTACTGCACTTCTTCAAAGATGGCGCCCTCCTAGTGGCTGTCTATGACAGCAGCTCCGTAACTTTTTTCCTACTTTGAAGTTTTTCTGCCTGACTCTTGTGGTCGTGTTAATTGGACGTACAACATGGTCATGTATCATTTTTGAAGTTTTTTGTGAGGCAGTGGCTGTTTCTTTTGCTACGTTCATGAATCCCGGACCTCCATCCACCGTGGCTTGGATCCAGTGTGTGTCTACAGCCAGAGATGAACAACAGCGGTGTACACCGGAGAGGACCCACGTGTCTATGGCATCAGGCAGCGGGTGCAGTGCTGGCGTCGTGTACCGGGAGGTAGATTAATGTGACGGTACAGCGGCGTACAACCGGGGTCTCCATCGGTTCATGTGTGTACGGTTGAACTATTCAACCGTTTCTACCAACCGTCTTCCATCATGATGGAGACTTAACAGCTATTGAATCAGCATCGGGTGTGCTAGCTAGCTAGCTAGCTCCTAGCTGTACTAGCTGTACGACTTTCTGGCTCATAGACTCCATGGGACTCCACGGGACTCTTTCGTTTTTTGGTTGGTTTTTCCACCGGTGACAGCGTCCGAAGAAGGAGGGGGGGCGGGCGCCGGAGTGGCGTGTGAGTGAGTGATCTTCGGATGTGGACTGTGTTTGCAGTTTAAAGATGTTTACGTTTCAACTGTTAGTGGTTAGCAGTTGAGATCACTATGCTAATGGTGGCTCTGGACCATTTCACTCCCGTTTTTCTCTCCGAGGGACGCATTCAGCCCCTTGTTATCGTTATCATCTCTGGGACTTCAATCATGTATACTGTCTTTGTCTTTGTTGTCCATGTTGTGCAAGATTTCAGTTTGTTGTGTATCTGTTCTGCTCTGTTCTTTTTTTTTGTACTCTTTGTGTTACGCTGCTGTTGTGAAATTTCCCCTCTGTGGACGAATAAAGGTATTCAATTCAATTCACTTCAATTCACTGGTTATGTTTTAAGCATACATTAAACATACAAGCCTTAAACCTCAAGTTTTACATTTGACTGTCAATTTTGAAATTAACTCAGTATGACATGAACATTGGAAAATGTTTCCAGATCTTGACAGAAATTCTGTTAAGCCCCCTATCAGTAGTTTTTTAAGCTCGTCTGAAGTGCGGCAGTGATTGACACACATACAGTGCAACGACAGGGGATCAGTGAGTCCTTGATGTTGATGTCAAGTTAAAATCTGTCATGATCAAGGAGATAAAGGAACCAGGCAATAACAGCATATCCCCACCCACAGAAATACCACAGGGTTTTTAAAATGAATTTAACAAATGCTTTCATGGGTGGTTGAACTTGTCTCAAGTGAATCCCAGGGGTCAGAAACCTTTACAACCTAACAAACCAGAATGAGAGAGGAAAAAACAAAACAAAAAAAATTGCCTCTAACGGTAAAAAAATACAATGTCATTTTTATATTACATTTATGATTATTGAGTACTTGAACTTGAATTTCCAGTTTAATAAAGCAGTGTTAACTTCATTATATGAAACTGTTCAAATACACTTAAGAAAACTGTTTCATTATTTTATTTCCAAAAGTAAAAATTGATTACATCTGTTATAGGAAATAAAGCATTGATATCAATGACTTAGACATATATTAAAAGAGATTAAATATATTAATTGATAAAACTACCAGTGCCTAAAGTACCATATTAGATAAATCATGGTTGAAACGGGTTTTAAAACATAACTCCTCTTCAATTCCTTGTGAGAATCACAATGGGCTGGTGTTGGTAGCTAATTATGCTTTGGCATCCATTAAGAACCTTCCTTATCTGCTACAAGTTTTCAACTGGTGTCACTATGGTAACAAATTTAGGAATATCATCATTTGTATCCTATTTTACTATCTCTTTTATAATACTTTATTCATTCTTATTCTGTTTAGATCTCAATATATGCTTTCTGTTTAGTGAATTGATTATTTAAAAATAATGATTTGATAGACCAAGTGAAATGGATAAGCTTTATCGGATAATTGGAATAATCGGTTAATTTTATATGTACTTCTGAAATGCGATATCTAAAAACTCTGATGTAGCTGCTCCAGTCTAATGTTTTTGGGGGGTACACTTACGTAGTGATGGGAGAAATGCACTTCCTGTTGACTGACTTCCGTTCACGTTTGACAACTGCTTTCATTTTCTAGGAGTTTCTTTTTCTCGGCACAACTGCAGATACAAAATAAGAAAATAAATCACATTCATTAACCTCAGAATATTCAGGCCAAATCAATGTGTGTTAATACGATTCCTTGTATTCAGATAGAGCATATCACATGACATGATGCTGTTTACATAATCGTTCCAGATGTCGGATGTTGATCGGATATTTGTAAACGGACTCACTGATGCGCTTTATATCTGTTGCAGTTCCATTTGCGGCCACACGGGGAAAGTGACTCTATGTCCTTGTAAGCACCCTGCCTGATTTTTAATAGACGAAGAAGAAGCGGCAGGCGATAGAAAATGGCTGACCGGGAAAATGAAGATAATTGCTTTCTGGTCGAACTGTTGTTGTGAGGTGTTCTGTGTTTATTTGTGCACCGCTGCATTTAATTGTGAAGTATAATGTTTAAAAAGGCGAAACGCGCGAACTTCCGACGTAGGAATGAGTCGGACGAAGAGGAACATGAGGAAGCTCAGCAGCCGCTACTCGCGCCCACAATGTTCGGGCCTGTCGGTGAAGATATCCCGTTTATGGAAACCACCAATAGCACCGCCGATGTCCACCAGAGCAACGGCTTTCAGGCTAACAGTGTGAAATTTTCTAAGAAAGACAAAAAGAGCAAAGAACCTGCCACAGTGCCCGGACCTACAAAAGCCAGTTTGCTGAGTTTTGACGACGATGAAGGTAGCTAAACCTGGTGAAGTGGAAGTTAGCAGTAGAAAACGTGTTTTCCTAATGGTTTCATCTTTAGCTACGTAGCCTTGTTTGCTAGCACTTTGGCAGATAGTGTAACGTCGCAATTGTCAATTAAATGTGTTCACTGCCATTCTAACTAGTATGACGTACGTTTGCCACTTG
Source organism: Gymnapogon annona (assembly GCA_029814585.1). Taxonomy (NCBI): domain Eukaryota; kingdom Metazoa; phylum Chordata; class Actinopteri; order Kurtiformes; family Apogonidae; genus Gymnapogon; species Gymnapogon annona. The sequence continues at coordinate 16,955,852 of JAPTHA010000007.1, forward strand.
TTTCCTTGCATGTCGCGTGTGGAAACAGAAGGGTCCGAGGTGTTCAGAGTGAAGAAATCCAATCACAGCAAGAAGATAGTCAAACAGCTCAAGAAGGAATACAAAGAGGATTTGGAGAGGTCTGGCTGTGTTAAACAGGAAATCAAAGCAGGTTTGTAATCTGTCGTTTATGTATCACATCAACGTGTTAGATAACTTAAATTAACTTAGAGTTACAGTGTATTAGGAGACGTATAAATGCAATCAGAGAAATGACTTTAACTTTGATGCTGTATCATACCCTGGTAAGTAATAATGTAAAATTCGTATTTAATCATTTACCTCAGCTTTAAAAGCAGTTTGATATAACACCATGGGTAGTTTTTCATCAGAGGGAAGCAGACAATTGGTATTGCTGCAACATAACTACAGCAATACAATTGCTGTCAATTGCTGCAGTTACAGCAATACTGTAACTGCAGTATTGCAGTTATAGGGACCTTGTTACCTATAACAAGGTCCCTACCTTGTTATAGGTAAGGTCCCTGGCTGGATAGCTCAGTTGGTAAGGCACCGGGCTGGTGCATAGGGGTTCGATCCCCGGTAAGAGCATTCAGTGGGTTGTGTCAGGAAGGGCATCCAGTGTAAAAACTCCTGTCAAATCTAATAAGCGAATTGGATTCGCTGTGGCAACCCCGAAAGGGAAAAGGCCGAAAGAAATCATTGTTATAGGTAAGGTGGATGATTATATTACTTGCTGTAGTTGTATCAGTTCAATATTTTAGTTTGGGTCTTTGATGATAATAATCAAGGAAATGCAATGTGACATCACAGACATTGTAAGATATAGTTTTATTTGTGGTGTTGATTCAGAGAGATGTTCCATGTTCTGGCAGCACTTTCTTACTACCAAGCAGATTTTTCTTTTCCTTTTCACTCAATATTACCATCTGGGCATTACAGCTGTGAACACCGAATATCAAATACAGTTTGTCAGGATTCAATTCCCATTGATTCTCTCATTTCTGTTGCTGTTCTAGATGCTCCACCTCAACCTATGACCACCATCAAAGAGGAAATTACCAGCGGGGCAGGTAGTGAGCAGGGTGAGGAGGAGATGGAGGTGGACAGTGCTGATGAGCCAGAGGAGGAATCGAAGAGTCAGAGTGGTCCAGCACACAGTCAGGTGCCCAGGAACAACAGTACTACAGCAACCTTCAATGCATTGTCTTCCCTCAGCAGCTTGAGGCCTGGTATGATTCTGCAGCCATGCACAGTTTTTGTTGTTTTAACGTGCAGACAGTCTTCTTCTGAAATCTAACGTTTACATCGACACATTTCTTGTCTGTTGTTCTAGGGGAGATACCTGATGCAGCGTTCATACATGCTGCTAGAAAGCGCCGTCAGATGGCTAGAGAGTTGGGAGGTGATACACCCCTGGTTGAGACAGAGACCCCAAAAAAACGATTAGTACGAGAAGAGCAAGATGGCAGTGATGACGAAGATGAGGAAGAAAAGAGGATCCGCTTTAGTGGAGTCAAGAATAAAAGCCAAAGGCAGAAAATAGCAGAGGAGATAGGTACTTAACAGAATAAAGCATCATAGTATAGTCAGCAGTTAGCCACTAGTGCAGTTTTTAACCCATGCTCATGACTGTATCCCAACTTATACACAGGTATTGAAGGTAGTGATGATGAGGCACTGGATGCAGGTCAGGACGAGGAGGTGAGCCGATGGGAGCAGGAACAGATAAGGAAAGGAATCAGCATACCTCAGGTAAGCTCTATAAACATTTTAATCACATTATATAGCATTCTAGTTAAGGTTGGGTGATCTGGCTGAATGTTTGTATACTATGTTTTTTTTGTTTTTTTAAGTAGAGTCACACTCTACAATGTGAATTGCCATGTTTTTGACATATTGGTAAATAAATGGCTGTGTATTGATAGGTTACAGTCCTAAAGTTTTTTGTTTGTTTTTTTTTGGGCTGTTTTCATAACGATAGGTACAAAGCAGCCAGCCAGAGGACAGCAACGTCTACTACCAGAGCAGCTACGAGAGTCAGCCCTACAGCAATTCCTATAGCATGGCATACACCTATAGCACCGTGGCTCCACCTACGGCCAAGCCAACTGGCCGGACAGACAATGGCACTGTTCACTATGTGACCCCAAGTGCAGACCTTAGCCCTGTATCCATTGATCTGGTAAAGAAACGCCTGCAGGATAGGTAGGTACAGTACAAGACAGCAGCAACGTCCAATATCAAAGTTCTCAAGACCCAGACCTGCAGACCTAAGGGCCAGGAACAGAATGTGGGGGAGCAGGAGTGGGTTTACATTAGTCCTACTTATGACATAGTAATGATCACGAATAAGGACAAAATTTAAGTATTTGTTCCCAGTTGAACAGTTTTCATGCAGTTATTGTGTTGTTTGTTGTATGTCCTCTAAGGAACCGTGTTGGTTGTGAGCTGGTGGTTGAGGGCAGACTAACTGCCTTGTCGATCTGTGCTGAATTCAAGCCATGCTTATTATCTTTCCCTATATGCCATGTGTCTGTAGGCTCAGCCAAATGCGTGCAGGCTATGACTCAAACGCCAAGCGCTACAAACAGATCGAAGATGACCTAGCTGCTTCAGAGAACACCATAGAGCAGCTGGAGGGCTCATCCAATGACAATGCAGATCAATATAAATTCTTGCAAGAGATGCGAGGGTATGTTGGAGACTTGCTTGAGTGTTTCAGTGAAAAGGTAAGGGAGAATTTGTCTGCTGTCTGATTTGATGCTTTTTGTTTTGTGCCTATGTGATTCTTCACCACATTATTATTTGAAGAGAACGGATTGATTTTAACTTTCCGCTGTTAATGTAGCTTAAAAAAAAGTCTGTTTCTCAGGCTTGAATTTAGTCCATTTTTATGAGATGCAGATAGACTCCACTAATCGTGAAAATATGGTTTTGACATAATTTTCCACAAGAGATCTCAGGAGTACTTTTGCTATAAACTGCACTGCACAAGTTCATAGTTATAACTAATTAAGTGGAAAATCAAAACATACATTACATCTGTTTTAAAAGAGGCGGGACGCAGCCTGTTAATTCAGTCTGTTGCGTAAAGATGCCTCTGAACGAACTCCTTTTTTGTACACATATTACACATTTGGTTGCATGTCAGTTTTGAACATACAAGCATGTGAAGTTTTAATGTACAAGTTTTAATTCATAAACTAAACACAGTTTTGGTCCTGCAGCAGCAGGGAATTCAAGGAACGGAGAGAGCACCGTCTTGCCTTTTCCATAACTACTTTTATGTTTTTTCCACGTGGTAATGTGATGGAAACAGTCTGCTAACCAACCGTTACAAGCATGCGTTAATGTGGAAACCAGTTGTAACTTGAAAACAACATCAAGATTGGAACTATGTATTGTCAGTGTATGGTAAAAACCTTCATCTATGCTCATAGCATGTTTTCAGCTCAAACTAATTCATTGGTTGAATATCATAACCATATTGAACCCTCTCACCACGCAGAGTTTTTACCTTACACTCATAATACAGTGTATTGGTTCCAATGTTTTGCTGTTCATCATGCTCCTCTTGTCCCTCCAGCAAGTCATCCCCTGTGACTCGGATCCATGCTTTTGTTTGGGTCAGAGGTCACAGAAAGCATCATATCTTTCAGGTCCCTGCTGTCCTGGAGCTGGAGGCTGCCATGCACCAGTTACTAAGGCAACGGGCCTCACGACTTGTCCAAAGAAGACAGGATGATATTAAAGATGAATCGTCGGAGTTTGCAAGCCTTTCAAGTCAGTCCATCTTGAAGGTTTTTATGATTTATTTGAACGGCCTCGTTAGTTCTCTGTTGAGAGTGTGTGGTGGTTACATTCTTGATTCCCATTACCACCACCCCCCTTTTTTGTTCTTTCCATGAGTGTGTTTAACCTTCATTGAAGAATGGTTTTGAGTCAGCGTGTTTGTATGTACGTCAGTGAATAATGTTGTATTAGAGGAGCTGTTTCGGCTTCTTTAAGACGGCGTCTCTGTCATCTGGGTGCTTGAGAGTGAGCTCGGGTGGCAAATAAGTCACTAAGTAGAGATGACACAACAATGATCTGATAGTGCTTTGTCCGCTATCACTTTGACTGTAACATGTAGCAAGTTGCAGCCAGGTAAGCCTGTAGAAAATAAAGGATGCCTTGTAATATAAACCATTTCAACAACATGTGCATGGTGTTGCTGTGGCTAACAAATAATCATTTTAGATAATTCACAATTCCTCCAAATTGCACTAGATGTAAATAATCTTTGTGTTGATTATATTAAGTATCCATAATCACATTGAGTTATGGGTTGTCTCACGTGATTACCTGTCCTAACATGGCTCATGTCTCTTGCAGATAAAGCTGTCATGGCTCCTAATCTGGATTCATTTGGTCGAGATCGAGCTACGTACCAAGAGCACAGTCGTCAAAGGAGGATCGCCGAAAGAGAGGCCCGACGGTACGAAGCTCACTCTTACTCCAAGACTGAAGCACCACCCTTTTTCCTCACAGGCTTTATTTTCATCATCTGTTTGTGCAACAGAAATAGTATTTTCCATGTGAATACCCAAGCAACTCTGTACACTATTTACAAAGTAAGAGTTGAGGGATTTGGGTTTGGTTTGACGTGCCATCATTTTAACAGTAGGCTGGCTGCATTTTTTTCAACTGACTGCCATTGTGTTGCTATTTTGGCACAGAACTCGGAGGCGTCAGGCTCGAGAGCAAAACGAAAAGAGAACTGAGCACAATGAAGGCTTGTCATCTGATGACGAGGAAACCTCCACTGACATCACCAGCTTCAACATGGAGAAAGGTATGAATGAATCTTGGGCAGCTGCGGCTCAGTTGTTAGAGCGGGTTGTCCAATGGCCAAAGGATTGGCGGTTCCAATCCTGGCTCTTGGCTGTCCACATGTCAAAGTGTCCTTGAGCCTAACCCTGGCATGGTGTAGCAGTGCCTTAAATGTGTAGAAAAGCGCTATAGAAATGGTTAACTGTGATCAGCTACTACATTGCCGCTCTCACACCTACCACTTGGAGTATCAAAATATGTATTGCTTTCAGTGCAATTACATGAAGTTAATAAGGCTGTTGTCGATAAAAAACAGAATGCAAAAAAGGAACAATTCAAAGAAAATTCATAAAATAATCCTTCTGATTTGTGTAAACTACAAAAACATACAAAACAAAGTACCGTATTTTCCGAACTATAAGTCGCTCCGGAGTATATGTTGCACCAGCCAAAAAATGCTTAATAAAGAAGAAAAAAACATATATGTGACATTCGAGTATAAGTCGCATTTTTGCAGGTAGATGTATTTGATAAAATCCAATACCAAGAACAGACATTTCAACTTGAAAGGCAATTTAAAATAAAATAATAATAGAATAGAGAACAACAGTCCGGAGAAGTGTACGGTATGCTGATGTAATACATTCAGCTAATGTTACATGACACAAAAACAACGAACTGAGAACATGCCTGGTTAAAGTAACATATTGTAATGTCTCCCAATGAGGCATGGAGAGTTTTGCCTTTGACGGCTTTTATTAAATACGGTTACTGTCGGCTGTAACCACACTATAAAACATTAATTAGTTCTGCTCGCGAACACACGTCCTCTGTTTTCTCCCAGCTCAACATGCCCACACACAGACGTGGCATGTCTAACACATCTCTATGGTGCTTTCAGTTGCACCTTGTAATTCTCAACCTTACAATAACTCCAGTTAACAGTAACACACTCTAACTTACAATTAGAACAATGATAACTTTACAGTCCGTTACAATATTAACAGTCATTCAGATAACTATAACATAAAGAATATGCTAATAAGTTTGCCAAACCATCATTGTCGCTCCAAATCACTAACTCCAATGAAATCTTCATCCTTGGTGTTTCCTTTTGATGCCCATTTTTGCCTGGAGTGGCCTGTTGCTGTTGTCAGTGAACATAATGTGAAATGATACAATGATGATTTTCTTTCGGCTTTTTCCCTTCCGAGGTCGCTACAGTGAATTCAATTTACATGTAAGTCGCTCCGGAGTTTAAGTTGCACCCCGGCCAAAATATGGAAAAAAAACTACGACCTATAGTCTGAAAAATGCGGTTGTTCAGTGTCACTTAATCCAAAATATCACCATACAGCAGAGCTTGTTTATTTTCTCTCCCATTTGTACAGTTAGTTTACCCTTAAATCTGGACCTAAATGTGAGCCTGTGCAATTATGTGATTGTATAAATGGATTTTACAGTTACTTTTAAGTATGTACCTGTAATTTGGAGTGTGTTTCAAATTTTTACTTCTGAAAATGTCAAATACACCATATTGTAGATATTTGGTGTGATAAGTTTCATACAGGATTTTAGAACTAATCAGATCTTTTCATTTTGTCTAGATCGCATCATCAAGGAATGTAAGAAAGTGTTTGAGGACGCATTGGAGGACTTCCACTCTCTTGATTACATCAAATCCCATTTTGAGGTGTGGAGACGAGACTACCCTGACTGTTACAGAGATGCCTACATAGGCCTCTGCCTGCCCAAACTCTTTAACCCCTTAGTCCGTCTGCAACTCATTACATGGAGCCCTCTAGAGGTGTGTGTTTACATCAATATTTCCCTTGTAAAGTGATAAAGACAGCCAAATCAGTGCTCATTTAATTATTTATTGTGCATGTTTCAGGCGGAGTGTGCAAACTTCGAGTACATGCTCTGGTTTGAGTCACTGCTTTTTTACGGCTTTGAGGAAAACAGCGTATTGCAAAAAGGAGACGCAGATATCAGTTTACTGCCTGCTATTGTGGAGAAAGTTATCCTATCCAAACTGACAGGTAGAGGCCACAATCAGCAAAACAACACTGAACAATACCCAGTAGCAAAAATAATGTGTATTAATGTTTTGTGTGTGTGTGTGTGTGTGTTAGTGTTAGCAGAGCAGGTGTGGGACCCTCTGTCCAGCAGTCAAACAGCCAAACTGGTGGGCTTCATTCATAGACTAATGAAAGGATACCCGACTGTGCTGCACGGAGACAACCAATACACACAGGTTCAGTCCACAAGCCTACTACCATTTCCACCTGAACATAATGTTTTCACTCCAAATAAGACATATTCAGACTGGTCAAGGTATTTACGTGTGCTGATGCTGCCCTCTTATTAGGAGCTGTTGAAGACAATTGTTTTACGGACCAGGCGCACGCTAGATGAAGATGTCTTCCTACCACTCTACCCTAAAAAGTATGTTATGCAGTTCGTAAAGAAAAGAGACTCATTTTCATGTCTTCTGTTTGTTTTTTGTTTTGTTTTTTTTTTTACTTTTGCAGTGTTTCAAATATGTCTTTGTTTTAATTTAGTGTGTTGGACAACAAGAACTGTAGCCCCTATCTCTTCTACCAGAGGCAGTTTTGGACATGTGTTAAGGTATGAGCAAAGTTGTTATTGAACACTATTAATACATAAAGTCAATTGGCACAAATAAACAAAAGCAGCTGCTGACATGATATATAATGCACACTGGTCAGTTTTTGACCCTGTTTGTTTCAAGTCATGTTGTACTTGTGAAATCTCTAACTTTGTCCTTCTTGTGTTCAGCTGCTGGGCAACATCCTGCAGTGGGATGGCATCCTGTCCAATGCGTGTCTAAGGGACCTGGCTCTGGACAGCACGTTAAATAGATACATCCTCTCTGCACTGCAGACCACAGACACTGCTGAGGACAATGTGCAGAAGTGCCAGAAGGTAAGAGACCTACCAGTTTTATTAATCTAAAGAAATTATGACACAAGAGTGATGCCAGGTTCTGGAAACATTTTTTTATTATTCTATGTTATATATGTGATAACGTCAGTTCAACATGAAAACAACAGAGTTCCTGGCCAGATGAAATCAACTAAAAGCAATCACATGTAGAATAAGTCCAGAGACATGTGGAAAATAGAGAAAAGCTTCATTTTGACTTTGTGGTATAGTTGTAAATCAGGTACATTCTGTAAGAGGTAAGATATTGGTTGCTTTGACATTGGATCATAATTCTATCTTAAAAGATCATCATCTTTGACCAGTTGCCCAACCCTATTTAGGAATGATTTTCAGAATCCCTTCAGTACAACTATTATGCATATAGGGTGTGTTGATGTGTACTGCACTTTTGAACAGGCGACAAAAGAAACATTACACATAAGAGCACATGAATGTTTGACCAGGTTGTGTTTCTAATGTAAAGAGATGATGCTGAAGTATTGGCTTGGTGTTTTTATGTACTTAGAACAGTATCTGGAATATGTGAAAAGACTGAAAGGACTTGGTTGTAAAGACAGTGTTTACTCTGGCTTTGCCATGAGAGCGAGTGAGAATCTTAAACCTAGTCAAGGAAAGTTTCGATTTTTGGTGTTTTTACAACAGTTTATTTTTCCACTAAGCTTGTTGGGTTGTTGACACAGACGGGACAATCTGTGTGTAATTCCCAAAGTCTTTTAACATAGTCAGATCACTGCCAGAGTTCAATTATTGACAGCGGTTACAACAAACGCATATCCACTCGGAGATGTTCCATCTGTGCACGTCAGAATTGACATCCCCCTGTAGAGAGGGATCAGTGGACTCTACAGCAAGGTTTCCTGTTTTGCTTTGTGCAGGCATTGTTCATGAGGCCTCAGCCCTGCATCCGTTACACCAGCCTGTTCATGCTTGTTACCATCCTGTGCTCATGCGTGACAAGTTCCGTGTTATTTTCCCATCTGGAAGCAAACTGCTGCTCAGTTGGCACAATCTGGCAATTTGTTTTTGTCTTTTTTTAGGTGGTGGATTATTTGCCTCGGCAGTGGTTCTGTGGGTTGAAAGGCCAACAGACGTTGTCTCAGTTGGAGCCGTTCTGCCGCTACCTCGCCCACCTGGCCAATTCACTGTATCGCAGCAGCCTGGGCGGGTCCGACATGGAGCGACGCACGAGCAAGTAAGTGCTTCTTAAAACTGAATATAGAGATGGCACAATTTGCTGAAAAAAAATAAACACATGCACCTATGCAGGGGACAGAATATTTGGCAACGTGATGTTTGTGACGCTTTAACAACCTTGCGATATCTGTAATTAATCTGAAGTGTTCCAAAGAGGTTAAGTATTTATTATAGAAATGAAAGAACAACATTTACAAATTCATTATCATGAATAGATTATATAAAGTTAAAGTCATCTAAATCCAGGGCATAATCAAAAATGAGAATTGGTTCTCAATTTACCTGGTTAAATAAAGTTTAAATGAATAAAGCCTTTTATGCCTGAAGTGAGAGAAGAATGTTGCCTGATATGAAAAGTGTGATATTTAGGTACTTGATGAATACAGTCAAAGTATCACTGCTGAAAGATGAAGAGAAGCAATCAGCTGAAGATTTGTTTGTTACTAGCTACTAAATAAAAGGCCGGTGTTCTCTATACACTGAGGGAAGCAGCAAAGTGTTTACATCTGCTGTGTTGGAATAAATTATGCATAAGAGGAATTTAGTAGAATATTTGACTATCCGGGTTATTTAGTCAGTTTAAAGACACTATTGAAGGTTTGTCTGTGTTTTGTGCCAGGGTCTGGTTGTTTCACCATTGCTAACCCCACAGTGGTCGTTGTTTGCGAACATACATTGATAACGGTCACAATGTACTGACTCTTACATAGAAGTGAGTGGTCACGTTCACTCTGGATTTCTCCACTGCCTTTCTACTCTATCTACTGCAGTAGTGAGCAATACTCCAGGACAGATAATGGGTCAGAAATACTGTCTGTTAATGTGAGCAGACGTCCATCTCCTAATGCAACACACACTCAACAAGGAGCTCTTTCCCACGGAGTAGTTCTAAGAACTTAGTTCTAAGAACCATCCACCTCAAATAGTTCTAGGAATCATTCTCCCCAGGTTGACTTTTTTTTGTTGTGCATTCCCACAGGCAGTAGAGCCATCATACAGAGCAATGTGATGTAATCTCACACACATTATCCAAAGTGCTTTTACGCAAGATACACCTTTCATGAGCGCACATGGGTGGAAAACGAGCTTTACTTGACTTGCCACAGTAGTGGCATTTATATAGAGTAGAATACAAGACAGTCTCCATGCAGTGTTGAGTGGCTTCTATGCTCTGCCCGTGTCAACAACAGAGCAAACATGGATTTACCATCGTACATCCCATAATCACTGATGAAAAATGGAAAGAATGTGTCCACACAATACTGTCTTCTCTTCCTCTGCTCATGGAACAGACGTGTGTTCGTTCTCTTCTCATAAGTTCACACAGCTGCTGATACGAGAGGGTGGAAATTGTACACATCACATGCAATCGAGAAAGGCGAAAAAAAACACAAAGTGTTTTTAATTATTAACTAATAAATGTGGTTTGTAAATCAGTTGTATACTGTTGTAGAAAAGCAATAGAAGTTGTGCCTGTGAACTGATCACAGCTGCAATCACCATAAGGCGCACTCTTCTGCAAGATGCAGAAATAGGCGTGTCCTGAGGTCTGCCAATCAGCAAACACCCACTCGTACAGTTCCTGGAGAACTAAAAAAAAAAAGACCCTTCCTGCAAGTAGGAGCTGAAAATGTTCTGCAAACTATGGTCGTAGTTCTTATGCTGTGGGAAAACGCGAAAACTGTTCTAAGAAGTAGTAAAGGTTCCTAGAGTGGGAAAGCACTCTGTGCAGGACTGACGCCAGTCCTGCACAGAAAGACTCCATGTCCTCACACCACCCACTCATTCCCACTGTCCGTCCGTCCTGATGCTGATATCACTTTTCTCTGACTCCAGGGAAAAGGTCAAAGACGCAGTGAAGATGCTGGATCAGTTGAATGCCCTGGACCACATCATCGCTGTGGCAGCAGAGCACGGCGTTAAAGACATCAAGACACTTCTGGAAACCAAGTGAGGGAGGCGTCCACAGATCCACCCTTCAGCTTCTGTTCTATGAAGCACGTCTGACAATATCCAACCCCTGAGAAATACACAGCGCCGCCAGTCAGTCCTCACTCTGCCTAAAGCGACGTAATGGCTTCAGTGTAAATATTGTGCATAGTGTATATTTTATAGAAATGTTTGTTCATACGTCTGTAAACACAAGACTTAATGTTGAAACGAGGTCTTGTATCGTCGCCCGGTAGGAGTTTTTCAATCACACCGACAGGATCTTAACTGTGTAATTTATTCAGAATAAATGACTTCTCAACCGTTGAACCCTCTTCTGCCTCCCAGCACATTCTTGTTTTATTCAGATGTGCCAAGGGAAGTTTGTGGATGACAATACACCCCCCACCCACCACTCCTGTTGGAAAAGAATGAATCTCATAGTTGTTATTAACAGCTGTGAGGGTGTTGATATGGTTATAAATGTGAATATTTTTTGTGTTGCTATTTTATTTGCTTGTGAATAAAATATGAATTTGAAGGAATTTGTTTGTGGTTGATATGTTCAAGTTTCATGATGGTCACGATTGGAAACAAAACCGCATTAGTTTGATAATGTATACATGGAGTTTTATCCACCAACCTGTACCTCAGTATATTTGGGTAGATGTTCTTCATCACTGGTTCTCAACTGGTCCGGCATCAGGACCCACCAGCACCCCTGAATGATGAGCCATGACCCAAATCAAAGAAAAAAAATCATTTTATAAATTTACATTCAGTAACACTGAAGTAACTAAACCAAGTTTATTCATTCACTTATTGTGACAATAAAAACAATTATGGCTCAGATGGTAGAGCAGGTCATCTGGTAACCGAAGGGTTGGTGGTTCAATTCCTGCTCCTGATCATGTGCTGTTGTGTCCTTGGGCAAGACACTTCACCCACCTTGTCCATCCCTGTATGAATGTTTGTGAATGACGACCCTGTGATGAAGTGGCGACCTGTCCAGCCCCTGCCTTCGCCCTTGAGTATCTGGGATAGGCTCCAGTGACCCTGCAAAGGATAAAGCGGGTTTGGAAGATGAATGAATGAAAAATAAAATACAAATATGACAACCAATGCTGCAATGTGGAATTCAGTTTCTTCAATTATTATCCACAAATTCAAAGTTAATTCAACAAAAAGTGCAATTCGCAAAGATTGCTGGTCCTGGAAGGGGGCCCCCACCCCTCCTGTGCTCCCTTCTCAAGGCTTTTCCCTGTTGTTTTTTTTTTTAGTTTTTCCTTGCCCTGGGGGGGTGGGGGTGTCATACCAGGGGATGTCATTATTTACTGCCATCTTTGGATGTGTGAAGCCCTTTGAGACCTTTTGGGCTATATAAATAAAATTTAATTGATTGATTGATTCAAATATACAAAATTACATTGTCAGTAAGTACTGAAAAACATTGTACTTTTTATAGAATAAATTCAGTTTCTGCAGTTTTTATCCACAAACTTCGTGAAAAAAATCCTCTTCAAAAATAAAAGCACAGATTATTATTATTGTTGATAATGACGATGATGATTTCTTACGCCTTTTTCCCTTCCAGGGTTGCCTCAGCGAATCCACTTCGCGTATTTGGTTTGGCAGGAGTTTTTACATCAAATGCCCTTCCTGACACAACCCACTGGACGCCCATCCCGGAAATCGAACCCGGGTGTAGCTGCTGCCAGAGGCCAGCTCTGTCTTTCATTTAATATATTTCATATAATTTGTTAAAAGGTAAATAATTAA
>JAPTHA010000007.1:17008534-17027422 GCA_029814585.1 Gymnapogon annona
TATATATATAGTGGTGCCGGAGGTATGGAGACGGAGGCGGAGAATTAGGTAGAGGAATTAGCTTTATTAGCCAGCCTGGCACAAGCCCTCATGCTCGACTGAGCGCACCTCGACTGAGGAGACAGAACGTGTCTCTGCATGTGTATATAGGGTTCCCCACCCTTTATGGTCCGTGGGGAAACCGCTGACCCGCCCACAGTTCCGGGTGAATTATGTCCCCCACTACATTCACCACAATATATATATAATATATGTGTGTTCCATCCTCCTGTGTTCAGATGGCGGCCACTTCAACAAGATGAAACACAGTATATCTTCATTATATATAATAAGCAGTTCAATTCTAATTCAGTTCAATGCTAATTTCCTCAACACACACACACACACACACATACACACGAAAACTCTTTTATTCCAGTAAAAGATGAACAACTTCATAGCCTTACGACAAATATGACAAATATTAATTCTGAGTGTTTCATAGCAATCTAAAGCAAATGAGTTGTTTTTAAGTGATTATATGACATGCTATTTTTGTAATCTGTTCCTCTTCAGTGTGTTTAATGTTTGATTCCTAACTAGCTACCTCAAACCACAGCAACTTCTCATCTGCACATAATCCCTCTTGTATCGCAGGAAGAAGTTCTTTTGTAGTCCGCTGTACTCTGTAGAAAAAAGGTTTCAGGACGTATTCTCAGTCTAAAACTAATCTAAAACTAACACTAATAACTAAAACTAATCTCAATCTAGAACTATGGGACTAATATAAACCCAACCCTCCTCTTGGTCTTGTTGAAGCTGTGTGTCAGAGCTTCTTTGGAGGTCAGAGTGTTGACTTCATATTGAGTTCTTCATTTTGCTGAGGAAGTTTCAGTGATAAGAAGCACGACATCCTGAAACCTTTTCTGAGAGCGTTCACAAAAATCCCTGACGTGGGGGGTTCACACCAGGTGATGTCGTCATTTTCTGTCATCTGTGGCCTTGTGAAGCCCTTTGAGACCTATTGTGTGAATAAGGGCTATACTAATAAACTTGATTTAATTTTGATTTTTGATTTGATTTGTAAACAAAACCATAGTCCCAGTGTACTCAGGTGCTGACTGTGTTTCTTCTGCTTTGACTTAATGATTTAACCACTGGACTCCACAGGACTCTTTCGTTTTTTTGGTTGTTTTTTCCACTGGGGACAGCGTCGAAGAAGGAGGGGGTGGGGCCGGGGGCTGGAGTGGCGTGTGAGTGAGTGATCTTCGGATGTGGATTGTGTTTGCAGTTTAAAGACGTTTATGTTTCAGCTGTTAGCGGTTAGCAGCTGTGAGTGCTATGCTAATGGTGGCTGTGGACCTTTTCACTGCCGTTTTTCTCTCCGAAGGACGCCTTCAGTCCCTCGTTATCGTTATCATCTCTGGGCCTTCAATCATGTATACAGTCTTTGTCTTTGTTGTCCATGTTGTTGCAAGATTTCAGTTTGTTGTGTTTCTGTTCTGCTCTGTTCTTTTTTCTACGCTTTGTATTAAGCTGCTGTTGTGAAATTTCCCTCTGGGAACTAATAAAGGTATATTCAATTCAATTCAATTCAATTCAATTCAATTCCATTACAGTTGTATAATAGATATTCCAATCAAAGAGAACAGCCTGGAAACACTTAATTATTTTTCATATCTATATGATATCATATCTCCTATAGTGTTTCCAGATGGGGAAAAACAAGCAAACAATAATGATTGTTCTATATAGGAGTGAGTTTATACACAGGTCAGTGTATATTCTTCTGCATGAATGTAGCTTTTGGCACACTGACTTTCGCAGGTTATTTTTGTGCTGCTTATTTCAATTCATCTGCAGCGGCCGTGTGTGGCGTTCTCTCTGCTGCGTAAGACTGCTGTCGTCAGTAAAAAACGTCCGGCACTACATCGCCACTGTAATCGATCTGCCACCGTGTCGTCGCTGTGAATTCACTCTCTGTCTCCTCTCACAACGATTCCGCTTCCTCTCCCACCTCTCTGAAATTTGTCTGTCAGGGGTGTGTGTGTGTGTGTGCGTGAGTTTAATAATTGGCTAATTACTTGATTGTGTGCATCAGTTGGGAGTAAATATTGGCAGTGTGCACAGAGGCCGACTGCACCACACAATGCGTCGAAGAGCTTTGTTGAGCATCAGCACATGTTTTTTTTTTTTTTTTTTTCCCGCTTTGTCTCTCTGCAACCTCGGAAAGAATTCCACTTCACATCATTCTATTCAAGGACAGACTGGAAAGCTGTGCGTGTATTTACTCTGGCAGGTTCATACGAGGTTTAACACCTACAGCCCTTGAGTAAAAAACACCTTTTACGAAACATATTTAAGTCATTTCCACCTCAGGGCTTTTTGAGGAGCATGTTATAATAGCTTGAATTTTCATACAAAGCCTTTATTATTCGTTCCCTTCGGCTAGATCTAGCGTTGTATTCATACGCAGATATTTGTAAGAATATGCGACACATAATTACTCTGAAGGTGTTAAGTCACATTTGACTATGTGATATTAAGTTGAGTTGAACTTCATTTATTCACTGCCAGAAATATCTAATTATAGTATAAAGGCCACAGTTCTATCAGAATATGGCAGTAATGCTGTGTCAGTATGGGCAAAGTATGTACGCTATGACTTCTAAACAAGTCAAACATGCTGTTTCTGTGAGGCACAAGACACTCTAGGAAGCTTATTAATATTCTCTGGTTTTTAATGTTCCTACTTCAAAGCTCCTGGAGGAGATTTGCTCACAGAGCTGTTGCATAATTGTATGGAAGGACGGAAATGTAAAGAGACACCCAGAAGCCTAGCCTTTCCTTTCCTTTCCTTTCCTTTCCTTTCCTTTCCTTTCCTTTCCTTTCCTTTCCTTTCCTTTCCTTTCCTTTCCTTTCTATGGCACGAGTAAAAATATGTCACAGCTAGCAAACATTTCCAGACGCTTTTTTAGTTAGTTTTTTATTTATTTATTTTTATTTATGTCAAACTGCCATTTCTCCAATTCTCTAATCAGTGCAACATGGTATGACAAAAGCTGTCAGACACTTGTCCTCCTTGCCATCTGCCCATTTATTAACTCCATTCGTTTTAGTGACACTTGCGTACTGCAGATCAGTTGAACTGAGGTGTTGTATATTAAGAATGTATTGAAAATCAGTACATATTGGAATATGCTGCTTTTTTCCCCTGTGTATTATAGGAAATAGATGTGACGGTGTTGGTATATGATGGAAACGGTGCATCAGGCCATATGGCGTGTCGGTAGAGACATGTTGAGAGGGGAATGTTAACCCTGCTGTAGTGCACAGACCCTCAGTATGGATTCGTTTCTCCTGTGTCGACGGTCATATTACTCTTCACCTAGTAAACAACACTATTGATCCCCACCTTTATGTTATTTTCATGATATCTGCATCAGGGATTCGTGCATGTTCAAAGGCAAAGTAAAGTTTGTAATTTTTTGTGCACATTGGGAATATTCTTTCAACCAAAATGGTAGAGTTGTGTTTTTACTGCAGATTTTTCATCCAAACCTTCACTATCTTCAGTATTTTAACATCTCCAGAGATGGAGACTCATTACAAATCACTCCTTGCCCTGTCTGTTCCATCCTCTTGGCCTATATTGCATCATCTCTCCCCAGTCCTTCACTTACATCTAAACAGCCTGTACTTCTCTTCACTTTCCACTCCAGTTTATTTTTCCCGCAGAAGATAACATCCGCCATCATTTGCTAATTTCGTTCCCATTAATGCTGCTATGCTACATTTGCTGTTCATGATAGGGGGATTATTAACCTTCCAGTGTACTCGGCCATCTGCCGCATCACATTTTACATTTTAAGGGGCGTCTTTTACTGCAGCAGGTGTTTGTATGTTGAACATTTCCTTCAAAACACCAACAAACTGGTTCCGAGAATGACGCTTACATTTATGCCTTTGGTTTGATCCCATAGAAAAGAAGCTGAGTTTTCTTTCAAATGAGTTAAAAATGATAAAACTAGCCCACATAGGTAAAAAACAAAACAACCCCCCCCCCCCCCGACACACACACACACACGAGGATGGAGTAAGGATGTAGTACATACCACCCTACATGCACAAATCACCTCTGCCCAGAACAAACAAAGTGTAAAACACCCAAAGGATTTTGCTCTTGAGCACTGAATTCAATACATATTAAAGTGCATATATTATGTTGAGGAGTTAATTAGATATATAGAAATAGTGTGCATTAGGATTTTTTTACAGTTAATTTTGGACACGGAAATTAATTCCCTCGTGAAGCTTGTGAAAAATTGCCGGTGCCTAATTTCCTAGGAATATTATTACTCTGGTGACCTTTCAAAGTGTATTCCAAATGAAACTAGTTTGCTTCTGTCATCATATGCCGTCTACATATGCATAGGAAGGAAGTTATTTAGAGGGAAAGAGCAATTGGTTAATTCTAAATTGTCATGCTGAAACCAAATTACTTAGCTTTAAGTTTAATTCATTTTTTTATTTGTCGTTCTGTGCTTATAAAATGTTTGTCATTGCTTGTGTCACTGCATTCTAAGAAATAGACAGTGTTATAAATGTACTGTGTTCTTCTCTTACAGACTGAACTGTCATCATTTTCCAAAAGAAGCATCATCTTTGTCAACTTAAACCAAATACAGCATATTTGGTGAGGTGAAATGGAGTATAATTCACGAGATGACATTTTGCCCTTGGAATAATCAGCTAAAGACCCATCCCTGGACAGATCCGAACACACGGTGTATAGGCTGCACCAGAAGGAAACACAGGATATATTTGTAACTATAAATGGCCTCAGGACCCCGCAGGTGTCTTTGAGTTTGCCAAGCGGAGCAGTCCAACATGAGTGTCCCGAGAAGTTTCCAGGAACTGAGGGTCAGCGTTGATAGAGGCGAGAAAATGGCGACCAAAACCCAGATGCAGTTCCCCCAATCAGGGGATGACAATGCAAATCAATTAACATTGATTGGTGATCAAGGAGAAGGACTAGTCAGAGGCCTAGAGTACAGCACAGGTCCCCTTCCTCCTTTGGTCTCCCAGAGCGAAACCAATGAAAAAATAGTGATCTGGAGCACGGATCATCAATGCATGGATCCTGACCTCAGTGAGTTTGAGCTGTTGGAGTGTCAGGAGATACACACTTTCCTGGGTAAAAGGGATGAAGATGAAGAAGATGAAGATGACGGGGGAAGCTTAAGGGATGGAAAAGACGAGGGTCCGATGTCTATATCTTCCAGTTCAACCGCGAGTTCAGCTTCAACCGGGATGAAGAGGAACGACAACGACAGCAACAGAGTGGACGGCAGATTTCAAAGAGGAAGGGAGATCCACAGAAGACCTGCCTGCCACAGCACCGATGAGCTGGATACATGTGTGTCAGGGCCCATGGAGAAAGAGGACACCAGGCCCGGCAGATCAGGACGCCGGGAGAGGCGGAAAGGAGGTCTGAAAGAGTCCAAGTCTGAGACCAACGTGTTTGTGTCCAGTTTGTCTGCGGTGTCCCTCAGTGGGAGTCTGTCCAGTGCTCTCGATGGTGGTGGAGAAGCAC
Organism: Gymnapogon annona; assembly: GCA_029814585.1. NCBI lineage: Eukaryota > Metazoa > Chordata > Actinopteri > Kurtiformes > Apogonidae > Gymnapogon > Gymnapogon annona. The sequence continues at coordinate 17,014,110 of JAPTHA010000007.1, forward strand.
AAGCGCTCGTCTCTCTACCCAACTACAAGACCAACTCTTACTCCAATGTCAACAACACTACCTCAGCCCAGACCCGGAGAGGGGAAACCCAGCTAGAGTCCAGCAAGAACTCCCCTCCGTTCCATCCTCAGGAGAAATATGAGCGTCCTCAGTACTGCAGCCAGTATCAGAGCCACGAGGGGAGGAGTTATAGTAGAAACGGATTATCCTCCGACGGCGGACTGGGTCAAAGGAGAAAGGCTGGGTTTGAGGAGAGGGTGCTTCCCCCCAGACGACAGCAGCTTGTCCGACCCCTTTGTCAGACGGAGATGGGAAGAGCAAGGAGCTTACCCGAATCCAACACTCCTCAAAACGAAACCCGGCAGCCCTGCTCCCCAAACCCCTCGGCAGACTCACACAGTAATGGCTCCAATCGAAAGTTTTCAAAATCGTCTTTACGTGAACCTTCAGATTTCTCACATCTCTACAACTCGTCTGGGGTCTTTCAACAGCGACAACCCAGTCAACCAGCTCAGAGGGAGGTGCCACCCATGGAAAAGCAGCTTCCGACCACTCAGCTGCAGAATTCCATCCTTTCTAGCCGCTCCACCACAGAGAAGAGACCCCAGACTCAGCTAACATATAGGCGGAACTGCTCCAGTCCTAACAGGACAGGGTTGGATTCTAGGTCATCTACCCCTCCCCACTCCCCACTCAGGACACCCCAAGGCTCACCACGCAGGCAACCCTCCATGTACCTCATTTCCAGAAACGTCTCTGGAGTAATTCGACATATCCCGTCTGGATGTAACCCTGCTGTAACCACATCCACTCAGGGCTACGGCAACAGCTGCTTGAGAGCGCCAGTAAAGACAAACATAAGCACAACTGGAATCCCCAAAGCACCTGTGAACAACCAGCAAAGTTCCCCCAACTCTAACCACAACCCTGGCCCTAAAGAGAGCTCCCCTTCCCCTAAAAACACCCCGAAACCTAAAGGGGTACGCCCTAAAATCATCACCTATGTCAGAAAAAACCCTCAGTTTAAGCCTCAGGCTGTTGACGGACCTTATCAGGTATCATCTCTACCTTCCAGACTCTCAGCTTATACACACAACCAAACAGCCAGCTCAGGCAAAGACGTAGCGAAAGATAAGCCTGACGCGGAACCTAGAGGAGCTCCAGCACTCAGTGCCTCCAACCTGCTTTATGACAAGTACCGTCAAGAGATGCAAGGCAACATCTTCCCATCTGGAATGTTGAACAGGAGTATCAGGCCACCTGGACACACCAACACCGTCCCCCCTGCACACGCACATGGTGCACCACATGCACATAACCACAGCCATACTGCACCCCCCAAACTGGGCAGCAAAGCCGACAACTTCTATGGGCCTCCATCTGAGGTAAGCACTTGACACGATCTCTTTTTTTTCTAAATTATTTCATTTAGATTTTTCATTAGACAATTTGCAGTTACATTAATACTTCTACTAAGACCGCGTTCCCTAATCACAATGGCAAGATCAGAGACAGCAGAAAAAAAAATTCACATTAAAGTATATGTTTGCCACGATGTTTAAATTTAGTGAAATTCATAGTTGTATTTTATGTATTGTATTTATTAAGACACAACAACACAACATCACTGAATGTAACATGGACACAATTTTGTATAAAGAATTATCATCCTCAGTGGTAAAAATGAAGGATGACTGAAGAGGAAGAGCAAAATGATTCTTCAGAAAACCCTCCAACTAGTGCTTTTGTCATCGTTTCAGTTTAAATTTCTTACTTGCAAAAATGTCGTACCTGTACCTGGAAAGAAAGGATAGAGATGATATGATTATTTATCCCACTGTAGGCCAATGCAAGTGTATTAGCAGCTATTAAAATGCAGGCTGTCAGTAAAATACTGAAATAGTACTTATATTCAGTATATAAAACAAAAAATACTCAACAAAATAGACTTCAACTATGCTGTTCCATGCGTTAAAGCTGCAGGAGCCGTGGTGAAATTAAATTGACTGAAGCTGGGTATCAATCTATAATTACAGATGTTAGTCACATTTTAACCCCCTACATGCCTGAATGCATCACATGGTACATTTTCTGCAGCTCGAGTCCAGAGAAGGAAGTAGAATTCTTGTCAGACCACTTGAGTTACAGTTGGCTGAGAGGCAGTTATAGGCTTTTTACCTAGTGATGCCATAAAACTACCAAGCGCCGCAACTTTGATTGCTGTAGCTTCACACAATTGCTTGATCATATACAGTCATGAACATAATCAGTGTAATGACAAACATCTTCTGTTAAATGTGTTAAACCCTTCACATTGATTTTTTCACTTTCACGTCAATAACCTCCATTCTGCAGTAAACCACATTTAATTGTTGTAGATTTTATGCATTTTGTACTCATGCAAGAGCTGCTTGGAATCATTCCTGATTGATTGCGACTAAATAACTTCATTTGGAATTCCCCACCCAACACAGTTAATGGATGCTGATGTAGAAAGCCGAGGGGGGTGGGGGGCAGTGGGGATAAAATTGCTTCAGTGCATTTTGTCGATTATAAAAGGGTAACATACAGGGTTTAAAGATTTTAAAATCTAGAGGGCGACTGGGGAAATGTTTGAGCATGCATGCCACTTCCATTAGCACCTTAAATATTTGGAATTATTATTGACATACAGTACTGAGGCAAAGTCAAAGGGAGCCTTTCTCCATCGCTGTGCATTTCTATAAAGACTTAGAAAATCAGACGTGTGGTCACGCGAGACAGATTATAGAACTGTAATTGAGGAACAATTCTGAGCTACTGTTTAATTACTGATAAAAAAATACAGCTAATTACTATGGGATTACATCTGAAAATATGTTGTGTTTTCAACACAGACCTTAACATTCAATTCCACTAAAGCCATTAGAAGAAATGGGAGTTGTTTTGACAGCAATCAGTGCTGGTCCAGTGTTGGTTCACAGTTCATAATGAAACAAACTTGTGAACTCAGTATTTCTAACTGTCTTAACACCTGAGATCATTGTGTTGATCATGACTGTTTTCAGGTGGGAAGACCTGTCGGTCTCAAAGGGAATCCTGCTGAGGACCCGCTACAGGCGCGGGCCGCTGCCCAGGCCGGAAGCAGCGGCAGTCTGCTGCGATCTGGCAGGGGGCTCCGTCTGGGCCTGGGAGCTGTAACCAGGACAACCCCGGGCTCAGCAAAGGCCAGAGGACCCAGCCAGAGTCAGAGATCAGCACCAGCCTTTAGCCAACCTGTCCAGCCTGTCAGCCCAGCAGCCAGCCAGAAAATCCAAGACAACACTGGTAGGTTTCATAATTAATTTTTAATTAATTATCAATTCTTTTAAATATTATTTCATTTTGAATGTTTAAAAAAATATTACAGTTGCATTCATACACTATAAGACAACATTCCTGAGCTACAATGGTAGGGTCAGAGATACACAATACACACACACACACACAAAAGTAAATTTTTACAAAAGTTCTTCCATAACATTTTTTTTAGTTCACCTCACAACCGTGATGCCAGATGGAGATGGCCTCCTTTGGGTTCTGGCAAGATTCAGATTGAATTGGGAAACCTCAAATTTGACTCACTAGAGAGCCTACCTTATCGTCCTTCTTCTAAGCTGTGAGCAGTGGTGGGACTGTTTCCTCCTCAAACTGGCTTGAGATGAAGGCGGCTCATTAAAATGCATTTGCTGAGATTAATTTTGGCAGATCTGATTGGAGGGCTCCAAGAAATATTCTGCGGGGACCTTTCCCACTCTAGAAGTGTGCATCTACTGTATGAAATAAATAAATAAGTGCTTTCAGAAGGGCTTGCACTTCCTCTTCTCACACAGTATTCACAAACAACTGCAAAAAAAAAAACTTCAAATCACATTTTCATTCGTAAATCCACTGTCGCTGGAACATCCAAGGTGGAAATTTGCCCATCCTCTTGCACGCTGCCAGAAGGTGCTACCATTTATCACTCGCATGCATATTTGATTTGGCCTCTCTCTGGGTGTGATAACCCAGACCTGAAGTTCAGTCAGGAAAAAAAATTCACATGAAGAATTGATCTGCATACTGTTATGATGTGCCCGGTGTCCTTATCATAATCCCAAAGAATACATATGTATGATTTCTCTGTGCCGCTCGGCCCTCTGGGGAAGCACATGCTTTGAAGGGCAATGCAATTAACACTTAAGTAACATCAGTCTTTTGCCGTTGGCATCATCTCCAATCCCTCTGCTACCAACACCATGCATGTCACCATTATATATTCTGATTTTACATGCTGTATTGGTCAGCATTGCAGTGGTTTCAGTCTGTGTCATTTTTTTAGTGAGGAAATAAAGCAATGCTGATTGTCCTCAGTCGTAGTAGAGCTTGAAAAATATTTGCTTTAATTTCACTGTTTAGACAGTACATTAAACCCCCAATACATACATGTCACAAGATATACTGTCCTATAAGGTTGCACTATGTAGTGTTTAGTATACTTAACCCATACAGATCCAGTGCTACTTTATGGTAGTTTCCTATTTTGTTTTTTTTTTCTCTACTTAAAATGTATTGAGTGATTTATCACCATTTATTATAATATTATCCTCGGTATTTTTTGTTTTTTCAGTGAAAATCAGGTATTTTATGGTCATGTAAATCAGTTGTGACAAACATACAGCCTGAGGACCAAATGAAGCCCACCAAAGGTTCCAATCTGGCCCATGGGATGAATTCCTGAAACGCAAAAATGACACCTTCAATATTTGCAAAAACTGTAGTTCAAGTTCTATGTAGAGGCTGGGAAAATAATTATCTCAATAATCTATAAATACTTGCAACTTAGAAATTTTCCTCTGTGGAGATTTTAAATATTTTCCATGTATTTCCACTAAAACCAAGTATTGTTTCCCAAAAACACATAAATAACCTGGACTAATTCAAGATTCAAGAACTTTTATTGTCATTACACACATGACAGACATGGTGGAACGAAATTTGTTTCCCCGGTCCCAGTACAAGCCTAAAAAAAGAAATAAATAATATAAAATATACAATCAAAATATAAAATGTAAATCTAAAAATATAAAGAACCTCAAATGTTTGTAGGGAAGTCAGTGTAATTTTAGCAATATTCTACTGTTATTACATATTTTGTGTATTTGTAGAGCCACTGTCATCTGTAAGTTTGTAACGTACATGTGTAAATGATAAATTCAAGTATAATACAGTATTGTTCAAATTAATCATTTCTTAAGAGTTTAGAGGTTGTTAATACTATTCACATTGTTTTTAAAGGGCAGTTTGTAGACTTTTCGTCATATTAAGAGAGTTTGGAGTTAACATTATTGATATGCAATTCTGTTATCGTACTGGTCCCACCCACTTCAGACCAAATCTGGCTGAATTTGGCCCTTGAACTGAAATATAGGGTTATTATATCACAGATAAAAATGCATAGGTTTTGCCGGTGAATCAATGTCATAGAAGATGTTCCGTGGTAACTATGGAGCCTCAGAATGTCAAAACGGCTCATATCTGATGACCATGAAAAGATGAGAAACTGCATTTTACACAATAGTTGAGGTTGGGGATGAGTTCCCACTCTCAACTGGAAGACTCTAAGTATATCAGCGTCTCGGTCAGGGGATGATGGAGTGGTCCGTTGGAGCTGTGATGTGGATGCTGTACCACTCTGCTGTGGTGAAGAGGGAAAAGGAAAATGTGAAGCTCTCAGTTTGCTGGTAAATCTGCATTTTTATCGCCACCTATGGTCACAAGCTGTGGCAGTGACTGAAAGAATGAGACCACGGATACAAGGGGTGGATATGAGTTTCCTAGATAAGCAGAGGAAGATTTATGGAGGAATGGATGACATGTGTTGGCCATATGGCCCAACCCTATATTTAGAGTATATGATGTATTTCATTCAACAGTCAATTCTTGTAGAGACTGTGTGGAATTAACAGCTAATCTGCACAATATTGCCCCATTAGTTTCTCTCCTGTTCTCTTCATCAGCGTTGGAATGAACTATTTCAGTCCTTCATGAACAAAAATAATATACCAATTGCATTATACTGTATGATGCAGTAGCTGTACAGAAACTACTATAATATACATACAATTACTATGTAGGATTTGACTCCTCATTGTTATGTTAATGAGGATCAGGCGTACTGTATATAAGACCGGGTTTCAGTATGGTAATACCCTCAACTCCTTTTATTTTCATTCTTTTTGTATAACAACAGTGTCTGAGCTGTGCATTAGTAGTTATGCACTCAAATATGACATTTAATTACATACAATTGAATGCTTAGCTGAAAACATCCACGCACGCTGTTGCACAGTGTATTATAATTAAACACATTATAGGCCTGGGTCATTGTTGTCATTATGGCCTCAGTCCATTTCCTATTTTATCTAAACCTTCTCATATCTAAAAGGTTCCTATCATCCCAGAGAAATAACCTGTGATTCATTATGGGTTCATTTTGCAAATATTGATGGTTGGCTGGTAGTGTTGAGATGCTATAACGTCATCCAGGCAGTAAACTGCAACCTCTGGAAATGCATCAGGCTGGGTTTTATTAGATACAGACAATTTTAGAAGTGTGTTATGGGTGCAAAGAAGAAGGTGCCAATTTTCCCAAACAGAATTTAAAGTAAATAATAAATGTAGTCTCATTTAACCAAGTGCAGAGGTTTGTGGCTATGGATAAGACTTTACTGCACCTCTTGAATCTCAGATGGGATGGATGGAGTGGGGGTGTAGGAGGAAAATTGGGACATTTATCTTTAATGATCCTGACCTTCTCGCTCAAGAGGAGGAGGCCCCAATCTAATAAACAGATCACACGCTGCAGCGCTGAGGCAGATAGTGAGGAACGGGGGAAAAGTGGTGATAAGCTAAGGCACCGTGTCACTGATTTCGCTGGAGAGCAGATGCACTGGAGATATTTCACCCTTCCAATTTCTCCCACTTTCTGTTCCACTTCCTCTTCCTCAATTTCCTTTACTCCAGTGCTGATGTGGAGGGAATGTCTCCCAGTTGTGCCAAATGGAAGGGAAAGGAAGGCTACCTACCTTATCTCTGCAGCCAGCTGGGGATAATGCTCCTCTTCTGCTCAGGATCTGGACCTTTTGCTGGACAGGGCTTCAATCCAAGGCCTGGGGATTTAGTCTCTGTCCACTTTGTGTATGAATGTGTGTGCAGCTTTGCATCTTCATGCCGGTACATCTCCTCCATTCTGCTGTTGAAAGTTGTAGATTACAGAAGTTGCGGACAATAGACACGGCTGTGTGGCTTTGATTGCTTTTTCATCCTTCTCTGATTCCCTGTTGATGATGGTTTATACAGATGGTTTCACTTCATATATATTTTCTTCCTGCTGGTTCTTGTAGCGTCTAAAAACCTAGAACATAGGGCACGTGGACGGATGATGGATGGATGGGTAGATAGATGATAGATAGATGTGTAGATGGATGGATGGATGGATAGATAGATGGACAGACAAACAGATTGATAGGCAGTCAAATAGATAGATGGATGTGTACATAAGATGCATGCAAAGTATAAAATTCTCAGTGAAAAGGATCAAAACATCAGAATGTTTGTAAAACAAAAATCTAAAAATAACAATATAAGTAAGAAATAATGCAAAACACAAATACGTTTTGAGACAAAGGGAGAGATTTGCTCCTGTATATTATCCTATATAGTGGTGTTGTGATTTCGTGCTGTTTTTTTTTTTTTGATGCTGTAAGTCACTTTGGATAAAAGCGTCTGCTCAATGCATAAATAAATAAATAAAATAAATATATATTAATTAACCTTCTTCAACATTCTTTTTTTATATCTGACTGTAACCAAGATCTTAATCTAAGTTTAACTCAATACAAAAGTGGTCTCTACTGTCTGGCACTTTGTCCGCCCACAGACCATCCAATGATTTGCATGTAGCAAAAAAAAAACCCAACAATAACAAGAAGAAAAAAAAAACACCACACTTCCTACACATGAAAAAACATGACATTGAACAGAGTCTATAGTCTGGGCAGTAAATCGAGACAAGGGTTTATGGCAAGTGATGGAAGTAAATGTTGTTATGATATGTGTACGACCTACAAATTACCCACAGTGCAATGAATTATAAACACAGCCATATATCTTCTGTGCTTTTATACCTTTTGAAGTGTTGTCTTTTGAGAAGCTGTTGGCCCCTGGCCCACTATGTAACGAAGGCTGGACCGAGCAGGTTGTTGTGTATCTGATTGGAATCAAACCAGACAGAGGTTCCTGGTGCCTGCTGAGAGCTTAGTTAACACAGAATGATGAATGATTCATGGGAGAAATAAACATCGTGGCTGTGCTGAACCTACTGGGTTTTTTTTTTTTTGCTGGTGTGTTTATGTCTGAGTTTACCATAGTCGTTCAGACATAAACGCACACAATGCTGCTCTCTATATTTGCATTTCATCAGCATATGGAGGTATAGATGTTCAAACAAGCTATACATTCATGCATCTTACTGCCAGATGAGATGAAACACAAGTATTGGTCTATTACTTTCTTTATCATAATCTGTATACATTACAGTCTATATCTGTTTTGGACAAAAAAAAAATGTTCAAATCCTTCAACATGATTTTGTTGCACCTTTTCCAACAGATGACCAGGTTTTCACCCATCATGCTCCCGCTCCATCGCCAGCCCAGGCTCCGGCCGTGGCCTCCAGGTCGCTGCTTCCCAAAGGCAACCAGTCAGGCCTGCGTCCTCCAGGCTTCAGCTCCAGCCGTCTACCCGCAGGTCGTCTGGCAGCCTTTGGCTTTGTCAGGAGCTCCAGTGTCTCCTCCGCCTCCTCGGCCCACTCTGCTGACAGCACACAAAGCGACCCCTGCAGGATGGCCCACCGTGAGTCTTCTCATCACAAATCTGTTCACATAGAGGCTGTTAAAGCGGTGATTGTCATTAGGAATCAGTTACCTATAGTTACCCATGAGCATAATGTAGCGCAATTAAGGGGGAAACACAGGTACCTTTGCTTTCTCTGAACTCTATATTGAATTAAATTGTGTGATAATTTGTGTGATCCGTCATTATGAGTTCAGACAGGTGAGGGGTTAAATATATAATATGCGTGACAGTTATTTATTGATTAATACTAAATAAAGAGCTCTGAAGTTGTGCCGACTGAAGAGATAGATAGATCTATTCATAACCACCGGCTGTCAGATTAATGTGACCACCAGAGGAAGTAGCCAATGGGCTTTGATCAAAGTGTCACAAAGTGACCAAATAGGGCGAGAACCACTAAGACCCAACTTTTAGAGTCATTGAAAGCGACAGTGTGATCAAACCTAGAGGCTGTGTTGGTGTTTCCACCACTGGACACAACTGGAAATGAAAAGAATGGAGTTTGATGCTGAAGTTCTACACACACGCGTTTGATTCTGCAGTTTATGCTATATTCATCTGTGTCATTTGAGTTTATTGTTTGTCAGTTCAGACCAAATTGGAATAATTATGATGTGTTTAGTGCAGTTGGGGACGATACAAACCATACAGAAAATGGAGGTGATTGGTGAATTTGCTGTGACTGTTTTCAGGCTCAAATCTGAGCTGAGATATAAACTATCACATGACGCAGCATGTGGAGATGATATCACTAAATAGCAGTTTCTGTTTGCAGGAGAAAACTTGATGATACCATAAAACATAAGTGTAAATAATGCTTTATTCAGTGAGTGATGCAGCCTGTGGATACACAGCATTGATCTTTTGATGCTGACTGTCTTACGTGTGTTTTGTATGGAATATGAACGCTACACACAACTCCGTTAATGTAAATCCCTCCCATAAACCTCATCTGTTCACCATATCTCAATTGTCTATTACTATTCTGATTAAATCACCGTCATCATCAACGTTCATTATCTTTATTCCCTCTGCGTATTCCCCTCATGAACGTACTTTGTATAAACGGCCTCCTCCCAAATTCAACATGCATTTTGCTTTGTTTTCCTGAACTCCGCCCCTCTTCGTATCTCTACTTAATTCTTTATTTTCACACACAACCTCCTTAATGTGGAATCCTAACGTGTCAAAACTAAGGCGTGCAGTTCTACCTTCAAGACATCCATCAGGAGTCGGTGGAAATCATGATTGTTTGTTCCTTTGTTGCGCAGTTGATCCATAGACTGACTGACACTGGTATTAATGGAAATCACTATCATTAGCACTACAGATCTAAACAGGCTCTCAATATGAATTACTCACTCTTACCAGTAATAGACAAAGGAGGCAACGTGGTGTAAGTTGTTGTGTTTAGTCAGTAGGACAGACGTAGTTGTGGAGAAAAGCTGAATATATAGTCAGATGAATTCAAATCGTATATGCTGGAGGGGATTCATTGAATTCATAAAATGTAGACATTGAAATTTGATTTACTGTTCAATTTCTATTGACTCGAATACTTTTAATGAATTGTCAATATATAAATCTCTTCAGACTCATGTGTAAGTTAGTTGGGCTTGTGAGCAACAGATTCAGCCGTGTTCTCCTCTGCAGTACCTTTGCGCATTTTGACTCTTTAAACCCTCCAGTGCTCTTACAGTAGTGGTTTCATGTCTGCCTGGTTGGCTGGCTGGTTAGTTGGCTGAATTTGTGGTAGCTGCATGTGTTTTTAATGTGACCTACATAGAGATTGCTTGCTCTTCTTCTCCCAGTTACAGTTGACGTAAGCACCTCCACTCTCACGCATGCCAGGCCCCCTGTTATGTCATCACTGTTTTCCCCTGTTACCCCCATCCACCAGCACTCATACTTTTTTCATGCGCTTTATCTCTCTCTCATTGGCTGAAAATGATCATAAACCATGTAACGGTGCAGGGGTGGTTTCAGATCAGCCACCGTAAAATAAATCTTGTCAGTACAGTTGTAATTAAACAACCTTAAGGTTTATTATTATTATTAGGGACAGACATAACCATCAATAATTTGTTCACTCTCAAGATATTTTGCTTTATTTGTGCAGTTCTATGCAAATTTCTTACTATTCCATGCTAATGACTCCCACAAATATCAAATGTCTTTGTAAGTCACTGAAAGCACAGAGGAATTTTCAAGGAGAAAATGTTGTTGTTGTAGTAATGGAAACGATATGAAGGCTTTTAACAATACGGCTTCTTCTCATATTGCTCTTTGTCATTTCTGTCCATCTATGATATTGCAAAACTGTCATCGTAATAGTGTCTGAAATGACAGTATATAACGTGTCAGTCAAACCCAAGTGACAAACCTGACCTGAGGCCAGAAACCATTTATAGTCGGTATAAGAGTGACCTCATCGCTGTCTGATTGTGTGTTGTCCTTTTGATTGGTTGTCACTTTTATCTTCGGCAGACTTACCCCATATGGCACATTGTTCAAAAGGTCCACCCATAGGTTAACAATAGACATCCACAATCACACACACACACGCACACACACACACGCACACACAAACACACACAAAGAAAAAAAGATGAAACACCTGCGAGTAGAACCTGAACCATTGGAGGTTTTAAAGACGTGCCTGCAGCAGAGTTCAGCAGAGTTGTGTTCCTGCTGCTCCTCAGAGCACGGCAGGAACACAACCATAGACACGAGGGGGAAAAGAGTTAGGCTCTTTGATGTACCTGTTTCTTGACTCAGTGCGTGTGCGTGCGTGCGTGCGTGCGTGTGTGTGTGTGTGTGTGTGTGTGTGTGAGAGGCTGGATGCGGAGAGCGGAAACATTTACCTCCACTTTTGACGCTGCGTGGTGTTTATGACCTTTACCAGTTGGGTGTTGAACTTTTCGCTCCTACTGACCTTCCAGAATAAAACACGCTCGGCTGTAAACCCCTGTTCCTGTCGCTCCCACTGTGGGGTCTCTTTTAAGAGTGTAGCTCCAACGATAAATGGTCATGTTTTGCCTTCTGTTTCCCTGACCCAGTTTCAATTACATTATAGAACTGACTACGTCTTCATCAGTGAATTCATCATATATTAGGGTATGTTTCATTGTTTCGTTCTTTTAAAATATGTTTTATTTTAATTTTTCGTTAAACAATATTACATTTACATTCATAAACCACAAGACAACACTACCAGCACTAATGGCAGGATCAGAGACAGCAGACAAAACACAAGAAACAAAACAATGTGCATATGTTTCCGACTGACTGACCCTGCGTGTCCACAACTCCTTTAAAAGTCTTAAATTTGTTTGTCCAAAATGAAGGCCGTAATTATCCTTAAAAATGACAATTAATCCTTAAATCCACATTTCAAATGTCTTAAAAATGCCACAAACACAATAAACAAAATTGCGATATGTTGTACAGTGAAATCTTTGTAAAGGATCTCACAAAATTTGTAATTACTGCTCTGCATTATATAACAACAGAGCTGCAGAACAAGTTGCCGATGTTCTGCCTGTCAGTTATTTTTCAGTACTTTCAGTTCTATTAAATATATGGACAGAACTATTTGCTATCTTGCAGATGAAAGGTCTTAAATTTTATTCAAGTGGCCTTAAAAAAGGTCTCAAGAAGTCTTAAATTTAACTTCCTTAAACCTGCAGATACCCTGTGACTGCATGAGCCTATTTCTGTGTTGTTTTGTATCGTAACAAGTTGGCGGAGACGGAAAAGTTTAGCAACAGCAGAACAAACAACAGGGCTTGTGTAGTTTCTTCGCGGATTGTCTCCGTAGAACCTGCCTGTCATGTGATCACACATGTTTAAATAGCGTGTGTGTGACTGAAGCCTGGATGTGTGGATGATACCTGATTTGTCTCACTGGGAGATCTTTGCCCCTTTTCACTGTGTTCCATCTGAGATCAAACGAGATGCAGACTGACAGTTGAGTTCTCACACATCCTTCTACCAATGATGTCAGGGGAGTGATAGGAAAACCAGCAACACTCTCCGCAACAGAGAGAGAGAAAGAGGGAAAAAAAAGAAGGCCAAGCTGAGATGCTCGTTTTTCCCTATTGATCAGTGAGCAAAATGGACTCTATTAAAGCTCTGGAAGAGAGTTCAAGAAATCATTAAGGAAGAGAGAGAGGAGCAGGAACGGTTTGCTGGGTTCTAAGGAGCTCCCTGGAGTTGAACTCCCCTCCGTCGTTGCTTGGCATCCGTCTTCACTGTGTTGGGGTTAGATATGGGTGTGTGTTTGCTCAATGCTGAACATGAGGAGGCAGTAATATAGGCTACGTTCATACTGCAGGTCTTGATGCTCAATTCCGATTTTTTGCTGAGATCCGATTTTTTTGCATGGTCGTTCACAC
>JAPTHA010000007.1:17028675-17039818 GCA_029814585.1 Gymnapogon annona
ACCCACCCCCCTGGGGCGGGGGGTGGGGTGATGAAGCCTGTACCTTTAAGCCACGTTGAGGCTATGACAGAAGCTCGATCGTTGGAACAAAGCAGAGTCTATTTGACTTCTCTAGAGGTGATAATGAAATAAATGCTTCAAAACTGAATGAATCAAACCAAACTGTAGAAGGACAAAGAGAGAGAGCAGAGAGGAGAGGAAATCTAAAGAGGTAAAAGCAAATTCAGTGTGTCAAAATGAGCAGAGGGACGGCAGGAAGGGAGAATGTGCAAAAGAAAAGTGAGGAAGGATGCAATGGCAACGAGGACGGCGGAAGGAGGAGAGTGGATGCCATACCCCAGATGCCATGGCTCAGATCTGGTCTGTGACTCATGCTAGCTCTCTGTGAACAGATGGTTTCTATGGTGCACGTGCACGCGCACATACACACGCGGGGACTACACAAACACACGCTAGTAGAGCAGTAAATTAGATGGGCCAATTAGATATGGCTGCCATTCTGCGGCTAAGCAGAGGAAAACCAACATGGCAGGGACTTTAGTGAAGCATTAGAGACGTGACGGTGTGGACGGACTCCTTCATTGACCCATAAACGGCCAGTGGATTTCATCCGGCCGCAAGGAAATAATTGTTTAGAATCTCAACTGATCCCACCGTGTGGATGTGTCATGTGTGTAAACAGGTGCAGGGGAATCAGATAAGGCCTCAAGCACTGTTCACCTCCTCTTCTCACTCTGATGTTGTAGATAGCGAAGCCAACAATGGCGTTTGTTAGCTGAGATATTTCAGGTATTTTCTGCTCTTAGTTTATAATCTACCTTTAAAAAAACATCTGCCCCGGATGGAGATTTTTTTTTTTTTCTTCAATATTGAGTTTGGCATTACACTGAGATAAAAAGCTTGGGCATCTATTTTTCATGTGTGTGTCTATAGTTTACAGATCTCTCTTCCCTCTTGGTCTCTCCCACTGCGCAGGCTTCATTATCATCTACCCTGTTAATAAATGAGTTTTGGTTCCACAGCAGGCGCTGGCTTTTCCCCCTAACGTTCATCCCCATATTAAACTACCAAATACATGTTTTTCATTTTGACTTTTCACATTAATGTGCCCTTGTGCCTTTAATTTTCCACTTTGGATTAGGTTAATGATGTTGCCTCATCCCAGTAAATAACTGTGTGTGTATAATCATCAGAGTAGCTAAAGGCATAGATTCAGGAAGACAAAATCCATTCTTCATATGTCTGGGAGTCAAAAAGTTAAATTAAGTCTTTTAAAAGATTGTAATTGACTTTTTAGATCACACATGTTAAACTTACATTGTGCAGCCCAAAACCGGCCCTTCATAAAGTGTAATTCAGCCAGCGGGATGAATTTGTGAAATGTAAAAATTATTCTTATGATATTTAGAGAGATATCATTTTAGTTTAGGGGCGACAATGATCTCAATTTGATCTCAGTAAAATATTAAAATTACTTAAATCTCCTTCCAGAAAACAATGAACTAGGCGCCCAACAAATTCAATGTATTGTTATTATTATTAACATCATTTTTAACAATATTCTGTCCGTTCCTAAATGTTTTCGTAGATCCACTGTGATCTGCAAGATGTAATATACAAACTGAGGCATTATGTTAATATTTCACTTGTTTTTCAGTTTTTTCATGGCTTTTTAAAAAGGACTAGTTCTCAGATGTAAACATTTACATAATGTCATTTTACCTTTAACGATAGATTTGGAGTTGCCATTATCCAGAGGTTTTCTGTTATAATTTTAGTGCACACATCAAATTGAGTTTGATGCCTCTGTTATAGATGGTGTTGAATAATCATAGAATTGGAGGAACATCAGTGGGACATTTGGCGTCATGTAGCGGTTGTTGGCAGCTCTTCTGTTACCACTGACTCTGCTGTATCCAAAGCGCACACATGATGGAATATTACGTTATACTTTATGTGCAGTGTTAACCTTGACTTTGGCGAACATCCCTGCAGACAAACGTACACAGTGCAGACTAGACTTTCCGGGGTTTTTATTTTTCTTCTTGGCTTCAAGAAAATGGTTCAAATTCAGTTTTAGTGCAGTCAATAATATCCATCTGTGTTCTTTTTTATTTTTTTACACGGTTGTTGGACTGCGGCTGTGTTTTCCAAAACTGGGTTGTTTTTATTAGGTCACCAATTATCAGAGGAAAACGCAACGCAACGGTGTGATTACTTCATATGATTAATTTTCTCTATTAAAACAGAAGAGCGTTGTTCTGTATGTGTGACGGGCGGAGGAGAAGTTCCACGCGCGATAAAAAAACAAGATGAAAGTGAAGCACCATCACAAACGCAAAGTGATAATGCTAACAAGATGTAAATGAGGTAAAACGCAGACGTGATGTAACAGGATGAATGTAACACGCCGTTAAAGACATTTCAAGATGAAAACAACATAATGTAATCTCATATATGATTTATGAAACAGACGTCCGGTGACTGATCTAAGGTAATAAAAGAAGAGTTATTCAAATAAATATGGTGGCTGTGGCTCAGTTGTTAGAGCCAGTCGTGGCTGGAGGGTTGACCTTTTGAATCCTGGCCTTGTATGGCAGCAGCCACCCATCGGTGTGTGAAGGTGTGTGTGAATGGGTGAATGTGAGGCCATTGTAAAGTGCTTGGGGCACAATAAACGTATTGAAAAGTGCAATCCATTTACCATGAGCTCCAATGTTTAATATGCCCACTGTTCCAGCCTCATCAGTGGGAAAAAAAAACTCATATTAAACATATGAATCTGATTATCATGTCGCTCGTTATCCTCATACGAATAGACAGTGATTGACATATCGGTTAACATCGAGTCTTTCACACTCAAATGTCTGCTGACCATGACAGTTCAGTATGAAATAAAGTTAATTCGTCGAGACGCAAGAGTGAAAGGTCAACATTTTGGACTCGTGGCCTACAAATGTTGTTGCCACTTATTCTGCTGAAAAATATAGGGACACAGCGAGTAAAATCTGCTTAAATGTTGTTTTTTATCCTTCATCATTGAAGCCAGAATGATCAGTTATTTCCCAGTGGCCTGTTTTTGAAGAGTAAGAGCTACAGTAGTTCTCCATAACATCAGCATTTCATACTGTGCACTGCACGAGTCCAACTCTGACGTATCTGCACGGGTGTGTGTGTGTGTGTGTGTGTGTGTGTGTGTGTGTGTGTGTGTGTGTGTGTGTGTTTGTGTGCAGCTGCTGATCTACACTTTGCAGAAATTGCATGTGCTGATTTAGCTGAAGACAATACACCGGCGTTTTGGGGTTTTTTTAGTCAAATGAAATATCCAATTTTATGCAGACCTTACTGAAGCTTATCTCCGGTATTTTGTGCTTGTGTGTGTGTGTGTGTGTGTGTGTGTGTGTGTGTATACTCATTACAAGATACTGATTACAATGAAACCCTCATCAGTGGCTGAGTTTAACTATGTCCTTTGTCTCGTTCAGTCTGTAAGTCTCCACATAAAGGAGTCAGCGTTATTCTGCCCAAAGTGCTCACCGCTACAATAAAATGGCCTTACTCTGAGCTGGGGAAAAAAAAAACCCACTTTATTTTCTCAGCCCTCCACACCCCACCCCCTGTCTTGCTCACAATCCCTTTTCAATATCTTTGGATTTTTCATCTGTCTTCAGAACATGCTCATCTCGCCACTGGCTCCATCCATTCATTTCTATTCTGAGCTTTTTTGCTTTGTTTTATTTCCATCCCCGCTGCTTCATCACACATTCACACTCATCCCTCCTCATTTCTCTGTGTTATCCACCACAGCTGGCTCCTTGCCAATCGGAGATGCACATCGGTCTGCTTTTTCTATTAACGAAAGGCATCCGCTTTCTGCAATTTCACCTGCTTAATTTTCACTCTTTACTCGCCCCAGATGCTCAGTGCTTTGGAAAATTGTTCATATGTACTCGACCTATCACTAATGAGGACGCTACTGTTGATATCGTGTTTCCAATCAATCTGTGTTAACCCAGATAATGGAGATAGCTGTTTTTTTTTCTCTCAAATTCAATTCCTTATTCAGAAAAGCCGGTGTTCTATTGCAACATAATCAGAGACAGATCAATCTGAGTTTGCCCAGGAAATTAGTTGCAGTGCTGAAGCGTCAGGTCCGTGATGGTGTCTGAGCTGGAGGTACGGTCTACGCCCTTGACTGTTTAATGAGAATAAAGTACTGTAAACAGCCACACCAATCATCTCCTGGAGAAGCTGTGGAATGACTAATGAGGTGGACGTCAGAGGATCCACTACTGCTGAGGCTCAGAATGTGAACCAACTTTTAAGAGCCTTTCAATTTGTAGGATGTGTAGCATAAGGGAGTACTGAAGTGTGCAATAATGCCTTCGTATTTTAATCTAATCCAACAAATGCCGTGAAAACACTTGAACACTCAATGGCAACCTCATCATCCAAATCATCATTGTGTCATATTTGAAGAAACTGGACTGATAAACAGACTGTCCTTCAGAGGTGTGCGGCGGACGCGTCACATCCAGGTCTTTTCTCAAGATGGCAAAACCTGAACAGGTGTGTACGGGCTGCTTAACCGCCACACACACACTACTGTTGTTTTTCTTTCTATTTTCTTTTTTTATTTTTCATTAGACAACATTACATTACACCACAAAACAATCACATTTGTTCACCACAAGGCCACACCCCCCACCCATACTAACGAGGCCGGAGGCGACAGCCAAAACAAAACTAAAATTAAATCAAACAGCACGAGACGACTATGACAGGAAGAAACAAAACAAAACTCTACAGGTCAAGACAAAACAGGATGGGACGAGACAAAAACAAGGCACGACAGGTCAAGACGAAACAAAGTGGAGCCGGACACGACAAGACCAGACATTAACAATACGAACTACACAATACGCAGAGAGACACATGTTAACCTCACACCTCCTATATCACACATGTTCGACTCCAGTATATGGAGCTGAGTCCACGTGGTGTACTGGTACATTTTCCATGTAATTTAAGAATGGTTGCCATATCTTATAGAACAGGAATGTCAAACTCGTTTCATTTCAGGGCCACATTCAGGTACATTTGATCTGAAGTGGGCTGAACTAGTAAAATAATAGCATAATATGATATAAATAATGTCATTTGAACTTTTCTCTATCTTTTATACTGAAAAAAAGTCAACTTAAACGGTGAAAATGTTTACATCTAAAAACTATCCTTTATCGCAAAGTAAAATAAACATGAGTAAACTGAAAAGATAAGTGTGATTTTAAGATAGTTTATTATTTACACAAATTATAACAGATTGGTAACATTTAATAACAGGTCGAATATTGTTGCAATTGTACTTAAATCCTTTCCAGTCTTTTCAGGTTGTTCATATTTTTTGTGGTTATTCAAAATTTTTGCTAAATTATACTTTGTTTTAGACTTGGACTTAGACTTGTCATTACACAGACACACACAATGAATCTGGTAACGAAATATAAATACAAAATATTATTTGGAGTTGTGAGCATTTATAGGTTATTATGGTATGTATTTTACTAATCTGACCCTATTGAGATTGAATTGGTCTGAATGTGAAACTTGAACTCACATTATTGTTAATATCTTCAGTGTAATTTTAACACTGTATACATTCCTCCCGAGGGCCAGACTGGACCCTTTGGCCCCCGGGCTGCATGCTTGACACCTGTGTTGTAAAAGATGGCACTTCTTCTATGCATCCAGTAGGTTATTTTCTCCAGGGGCACACAACTGTTGACTTCTTCTAACCACATCTTGATTGGGAGGGGGGCGTCTAGCTTCCATTTTCAAGCTATACATTTCTTTGCGACTGTGAGCCAGATTTCAGTCAGTTTCTTAGCCCACTTAGATAGTTTGAGCTGAGTTAGATTCCCTTGTGGACAGAATTCAGGGTCCATTGGGAATGTAACCCTGTGGACACTCCACACTCTACTGTTGAACATGTGTGTATAGATTCTCATTCGTCCAGGTTGAAGGCATCTTTAGGAAGTTCAATCAAGTCAAATGGTCTGATTTTTTTTCTTGACCTTTTTGGCCCCTTATCCAAGTAGCTTCATCAGTTCATGCAAGACTTGGCTGACTAGTCCTATTCAAGAAGTCCAGAGAAGAAACTGGGTCCATCGATACATCTAGTCTGATCCTACATCCCTCAGGATCGTCAGTACTACCTTGTGCCAAAGGAGAAAGCCCACTGTTCTCCATTTCACCTCATGCAGGACGAGTCAGCCCAGTCCTACATGAACTGATGAAGCCACTAGGATAAGGGGCCAAACGTTTTCACGACAGAACTCAGTCCAGTTCACTTGATTCAATAGCCTATAGAGATATACTGTACTGTTGAACCAAAGACTCACGAAAGCTCTAGAATTGTTTCATACGAGGCAGGGTTTGACCAAAACATCCATCGCTTGTAACATTTGCAGCTGGAGAGGTTTACTAAAACGACAACAGTATTTGTTTCTGAGTATACATATGTGTGTAACTCCATTTGGTTCCGGTTTGACTAAACGCATGACCATGTCAGACCCCCCACCCCCCTCTGGAGCTGCAGGTTCAAATCCCAGTCCTCTTTCTGCTTCTGTTGTGAACTATAATAGTGATATTTTCTCACTATTCTGCCTGAATTGGTTCTTTTTGTCATTTTAAATCCAAAGTGAAAGGCTCAGCAGCAACACAACAACAACACCGGCTGTAGAATTATTCTTTTTGTCGGTGAACTATGGTAGGTTTAAGATGTTTCACAGTCAAAGAAAAAAAAATAAAGGCAATGTGACAGCAATCAAAAAGCAGTGAAACATAGTAAATGCAGCGCGCACTTAAGGCACATCTTCCTCAGGTGGTAAAACACAGACAAGAACCATCTGTGGATCATCATGTGGCGTTATATAAGTGATTCTTCCTTGTACCAATTGTCCCTGAACTCCTCCTGTCTCACTCACATACCATCCACTCCTGCATCAATACACTACACTCCTCCGCGTGTTTCTGACTTTGTAGTAAACTTCACACGGCGGGTAGAGTTCGACTGAGGCGCTTCCATTTCCCTCACGTGGCAGATTCTCTGACGATGACAATGATTCTCTGTCAAGTCAGCTTCACGATAAGGACAACGTTCGAAAGGACTAAACACCATTATGTGTTTATGTGTGTCAGCCGGTGTGTTTCATGCACACAGAGGTAAAATCCTCCACTCACCAAAACAACCCACTCTGATGGCAGTGTATCAAACAAGACTTCCCACAGTGCTCCTTGCTAATCCTAAGCACCTGAGGCACTTGGCACCGCAGACCAATAGGTACACTTCACATCTAAATTCTCTCAGCAGCTTTTTTTGTTAAGTTTATAGATTATAGCAGGACGAGTATGGAGGACTGCCATAATTTTGAAAAAATCTATACAAAGATTTTTAAAATGGCTCAATTTATAAATTGTTTTAGTTTCATCTTCTTAACTTTAACATTTCGATTTCTATACCATATTGATTCATTTGTCCTTATGTATATTTTTCCTCCTCTCATTTTTATCCCTGCATATTTTAAATGTATGCCTGTTCCTTTGATATTCATATAAAAGTCACAGATGTAGAGGTACTGTCTGTTAACCCCCAAATTGTAGCAGTTGAAATGCGTCTTGAATATCGTTGTGGAGACCCTCTGTTTAATGTATGAAGACGGTGGACAGTACAAGTGTCATTATTGATCGGGGCGGAGAGATGAGCAGGATATATACTGTCAGCGTGTGTGTGTCTGAGTGTATCCAGTAATTTGATGGATTATAGCTCCATCAGGATAGACCATGATCGGTGTGATTGTGGATTATATTTTCCTATAAGTGTGTGTGTATGTTGGCAGTGTCTTTGTTCGTGTGTGTGTGTGTGTGTGTGTGTGTGTAAACACATGTGTTGGTTAAGTGTGCAGCTCAGGGTTAATAAAAAAGACAGAGCCAGAGGTTATAGACCAATTTTTCAGTCTAGTAAACTGACTCACACACACCTGAGTCCTGTGGGAGTGTAAGAAAAACCCATATGTGTGTCTGAAAGAAAAGAAACTCCTTGAAAAGTACTGACGCACCTGACTGTTCTTCATCCTGTGTTTCAGGTGTCAGTGTGAGCGAGGAGCCTCCTCTTCATAGAGTGACCACGGGACCCCCGTCCACAGACCACCAAAGAGGGGCGCCGTGCCGCACTAACAGCCTCCAGCCCCCTTCCACCCCTGCCCTGCCCCGACGCTACCTGCCCGCCCAGCCCAGAAGCTCCCCCGGAGGTCAGTATAGACGTCAGGAAACATCTGTGTCCTGAACATTTGTCAAAGTTGAAGAGTTGAAAAGGGAAACTTCCTCCTAAAACCCTGGTGGTACTTTGTGAAATCTCAGATGTGATTTCTACATATGCTTAAAAATGACCTCATACAGGCCAAAACATAAAGTGTATTCAAGAAACATTATATGTATTACGTCAATGTATATTATGGATAGTTCAGTTGGTAAGGCAAAGGTCTGGAGCATATGGGGACCTGCGTTGGATTCCCAGGATGAGCGTCCAGTGGGTTGTGTCAGGAAGGGCATCCAATGTAAAAACTCCTACCAAATCAAATATGCGAGTCGGATTCGCTGTGGCAGACCCGGATGGGAAAAAGCCGAAAGAAATCGTCATTATATGTATTACTGTACATTTCTACACGTGCAGCAGATTGCATCCTGTTGTTATACACTTTTATAACTATACGATTAATACATATTTTCTAACATGCACAATGGGTGATAGAAATAGTCCATATATTTTTACATCTGTAGAAAAATTTTAGCTTTTTGAAATATTAATAGAAAACTCCAGGACTTATAAATGCTTTAGTTGAGCAATTTCTCTTATATAAAATGATGGAAAAAAAGATGATTTCACCAACATTTCTTACCCTTACTTACCTGAAGCTAAAGATAATTAAAAAAAAAAAATTGGAGTACCAGCAATACCAACACAATAATAATAATATTATTAATAATAATAATAGTAGTAACCATAATTATAATAATAATAATAAAACTTCATACAAGAATTGTAGCCCAAAGTGCTTCACATGAGTTACATTTTTACAAGGCATACACACATGAATAGATGATTACACACTAACTGCATTCCGTTGCCCTGTACTTGTACTGAGTAATGACAATAAAGTTGAATTTAATATAATCTAATCTAATTGTACAAATGCCATATTGTACAAGGAATAATATAGAATTTCAACAAAATTGCATCAAAAGGTTCAAGACAGGGGTGACACCCTAACTAATAAAAGTTCAACAAGATAAAAGTACAAGAAATGACATAATGACCGCTTAATCATTGAACAATTCTTTTTGTATTATTATCCAGAACTATTTCAGTTCAGTTACTTTATAACATTTATCATACATACACATCAGTTTCAACTCAAGTATGTTCACTTAGTTTCACATCTGTTCATTCAATTATATTTCACAGTTGTGCTAATTTTAACTGTTTCTAAGTCAACAATCCTCTTCACTTATTTTAATTAAATAATACATTCAATTCAATAATATAAATAATACATTAAATAATACAATAATACATTCGGCGCTTCTGTTTTAGTCAAACATTTGTTCAATGTGTATATAAATAATTAAGCATGTAAGAGGGGAAATTGTTTAGTGCAAAGCAGCCAAAGTGGAGTGCAGCTCCTCCAGATCCTGCTACTGTCAATGCTTAATTCTATAATTCCATATATAATTCTAACATCTGCTCTGAAGGGCTGTTGAGTATTATTCAAGGACATGCTGTTAATCATTAATACTCTGACAGATCCAAGGGCAGAACGCTTCCATCATTTACTATAGTCAAGTTAAATTTACACTGATGAATTTGTCACCATGACCAAAAACTAATATATAAACACTACATATTGATATAATTACAAAGCATATATACAATACTGCGTAGCCTCACACTGGTGTCGATGAGTCTTAATAGTTTCATCATCGCCGTGTATTTATGGGTTGTAACGTGACATAAAGACGCGTGTTTTCTGCAGTCGTGAGTTGTCAGATCTCATCAGCCGCAGCAACGACGGCGCCAAGGAGGTGTTCAGGGAAGAGGAAGAGGCAGTGATGCTTTTCACACACTTGTTTTTCACACGTGAAAAAATTTACACCATGATCCTTGGTAGTATTGCACTTCGCTCAGAAACGCGACGCACCTCCCGGTGTCTTTAAATCTTACACAGATCTACACTGTGTCCAATGTAGTGTGAAGCCGGTTTGAAGAGTGTTCTTGCAGTCGAGAGGGCATCGGCCAGAAAGGAAGAAAACGTCATAACATCTCGACACAGTTCATAAAGCAGTTCACTGATAAGGCCGGGGAGAGTCTATTTTTATCTTTTGTGGAGTCTGTGTGTCAGAGTATAGGCAGTACGGTGAAAGGATAGGAAATGTGGGTTAGACTTATTTCAAATGATTTGCCAAGAAATACCAGTAACGGCGCAAACACACCAACAAAGGCATACATTGTACAGTGTTCATCATCTTCATAACAGTGAACACTGCACCGAGAGCGGCCAAGATATTTAATCGACAGGTGTCAAAACAAAATGTGCATCTAATCCAATGTTTTTGAGTAATTTTGAAGTTTATTTTAGTCAAAATGTGTCATTTGTTTCAACATCTGCATAAGGTCTCAATATTCAGGTTGTGTGTCTCTATGTAAGTCTACTGCAGTGCATATTGGGTAACATTTAATGTTAGATTAGATATACCTTTAATGGTCCCACAAGGGGAAATTTCAATACAGCTACAGAATACAAAGAATAGAAAAACAGAGTAGACAGATATACAACACTTGAATTCTTGTACAACATACAGTCAAACCTCGGTTCTCGACCATAATTAGTTCCGGAAGCTTGGTCGAGTACGGAATTAATTTTCCCTGTTTGAAATAATAGAAATAGAATTTAATTTGTTCTTGAGTGTGAAATTGCTTCTCATTTTATAATCATAATGTTATTTAAACTTCCGATTAAACAGAAATAATGTAACAATAGCAAATTGTATGTAAATAATAGTAACATATACTAAAATATAACCTATG
>JAPTHA010000007.1:17059951-17077576 GCA_029814585.1 Gymnapogon annona
ATGGATGGATGGATGGATGGATGGATGGATGGATGGATGGATGGATGGATGGATGGATGGATGGATGGATGGATATGGTCTAGTAGTAGTTCTAGACCACCGAGCTACTGATGCTGTACTGGTCGAGGACACTTTAGTAGAATGTGGGTTTTTTTTGTTTTTATTTTCGCTTCAGTTTGGTAAAAACACTGGCTAAACATCTGACTGGAGCTCTAATTTTACAATGGATTTCCTTCTCACACACTGAAAATTAAGGCCGTTATTTACATTAGCTATGCAAAGCGTTGGACGAAAACAGGTTTTGTGTTTTTGTGCAAAGCTATGGTAAAGTTTTAGGTCAAACCGGATGAAACTTAGCTTCCTGTTGTTGTGTCTTTCACAGCTGTGGGAAACTTCAGTGGTGAAACAATGTCAATCAGAGAATGCCGCAGAATCATTTCTGCTGTCACATGATTGAAACGGTACAGTTATTACACAATGGTCTCATCAGGCCTGGATTACAATCACTTTACTCACTCTGTAAATCTTTGATATACCTGAAGATGTAAATTAGCTGCTTACAATATCAGGACTTACACATTTTCCTCTTCTGAGTGACTTATACCATGCTTTTCAAACTGATGACGTGCACGCGCCTTCTTTGTAAATATTACCAATTACATAAAACAAACACCGTAGTTAATTTTCTTTTTGACTTGTTTACATAATACAATACAATGGACGGTTTATTGATTTTTGCCACAATAGCCTGGCAGTGAATGATGTTGCTTGACAGGACGTTGGTAAGACAAGACTTGGAAAATGATGACAACACAAAAACAGTAGAATAGAAATGTTTGTGATTGATAATCAAATTAAATAATGTTTATTGAGGCCAAAGCCAAATATTTAAACATGGTAGTTGTCCTTATAGGCAGAATCCAACAGGTGGAAGGAGACACAAACACTCAGTCATATGCTTCTGGGACTTGTTATCACTGTGGCATGTGATTTTGGTTACTATGACGATGGAGTTATACGACACCTCTGTAACCTGCTCATTCCTAAACGGCACACATAGCTGATAGCAGATTGTATAATAAACATGTCGATCTGGATCAAGTGCAAAGTCTAAAGTTTCAACTCATTGCTGTTTTAATAACAATTCTACTCTTCCAACATCCAACGGTCCAACCAGACCGTCTGTACTGTGTAAACGTTAAACACAATAGAATATTTGGTGGAAATGTTTGACTTACATATTAGGTCTTCTTTGCTCATTCCTCGTCTCTTCTGGCTCTCCATTTGGTCCTCCATTTCCATGTGCTGTTCACCAGTGAAAGGGAGGCGACTGAGAATTTGTTGAAATGCTCTTCACGAGGAGGAGTCACCCAGCCTTTTAAAGAAGTAATGCAACAATAAAATGCAGCCTCCGGAGGTGGGCGTGACTCTAGGGTTGATCATCTACAAACCTATCTTTACACAATACAACAAAGCCAAGAAATAATTGTTTTACATGTAAAAAAGGAAAATACTAAAATGACCATAAACAATGATATAAGAACAGCAGCATCATAGTAGAACAGTCAGTCAGAGTTGAGCTTGCAGCAATATCTGCAATCCTGAGGTTAGACAGACTTCCTGAATACACACATGAATAAACCCTTGCTCATTTCACTGGCGGAAGTCAGAGATTCCGCTGTATTTGTTTGAATAACTAACCCACGGTGTAAAGCCTGTTTTAAGACATAAAAGACAAAACGAAGATCAATATATGCGCTTGTACAGAATAATATGTATTAAATGTACGACACATTTTGTACTACGTCTAAGTGTTACAAAAAGGTCATTATAAATGTTAGATTTAAGGATTATCCCTAATTAGTTTTAATCATGTCTGGCAGAATAACAAGAAATTGGATTTGATTCCGGCAGAATCCTGTGACTTGATGTTGAAATCTAGTGTGTAATCATCACATGACATATGACCTCACACACATATATACTTCGATTCGCTCAGCTCACGTCACTTGTAAGCATAAATGCCAGATGATCATAAAACTCCCGGCAAATAATTTAAGGCGTGAAGGACTGGTCTTAAGCATGTACTAATTGGCTGATTATTTCACAAGATGGGAAAAAAAGTCATTCTACATCTGAACATGGACTTTAAACATTTTGATAAGTGACGTTACAGCAGCAGAATATTAATGCATCCGTGTTTGAGATTGAGATAGTATGAATATGTCAGATGGCTATAGTATGATTGGTAATAATAATATTAATGACAATATATGTTACTGCAAGCAGTTTACTGAAAAAATAAAGGTGAAAAAAAGCAAAGGAAACAAAATACAACAGGCCAAAATAACATAGTGTAACCAACATTAAAAACAAAAAAGCATAACCCCATCAGTGGGAGACATACAGTGCTCCATCAGTTGGAGCATACAGTGTATGATGTAATCACATTAAAATGACAAATTTTAATATACCGCAAAGCTTTACTAAAGTATACAGTAATTTTTTCATCGTGTCATCATTTCAGGTCACATATGTTCTCACAAATATCTGCAAATGTAAAAGCTAAATACTGTAACTATGTTACTTCTCGTCACATCTTATAAAAACATTTTGTAAACATAAAAGTCACAGTAAACTGCTGACAGCCATCAGTATAATGTCCATGGAAAATGCGGGCAAATGCTGACACACAGCATAATTATGAAAAGATATAAGACTTTTTTCATTTTTACCCACACCATTCAATTTGCCACAAGGAAGATTTTCAAGTTCATGACATAATACAATAATAGATTTAACATCAATTGATATTCTAAGAATGGCCTCTCCTCTGAGACAGGTCTACTACAAAGGGATACTGTCAATTCATTACATGATATCATGTACATTAAAAAAAACTCTAGAATTCATTATTTGCTAATAAACATTGATAATAGTAATAAAAACTGTTGACCTACTTTAAATCTAAGCACAGTCTACATGTAAAATGTTGCTGGCAAAATCAACGATCGATATTTACAACAATAATCATGAAAACATCTTAATAATGTCCTGCATATACAGTTTGTTACTGTAGTGTTTGTTATTGTCATTGTGACTATAAGAAACATCTTACTGAGGCTCTTCTGTTCCCTGTGCTGCCAAGGTTTTAGGATGAAAAATAAAGACATAATTGTGTCCATTAGTGGGTGGTGGGGCAAAACCATGCAAGTGTACACTGTGTATGACCATTTTCATTGCCAGCCCAATTGGGGATGCAGTCCAGGTTGTAAGGGAAAGGGGTTTCCTGGGCCTGGAGGGTAGTTGGTGAAAGTGTTTGGCTGAGGGGGAAAGCTTTCCAAAGCAGACGTGGGATGCGCCTGAAATAAATCAAATGCAACAACTCATTAAATGGGCATACGGACACTTTGCCTCTGTAAAGATGTCGTGCGGGTGTCTCACCTGGAGCAGAGCAGAGGGCATTGCCGGGTTGTGGAGGCCCCCGAGGCTCGCTGGAGAGGCAGAGGGAGAGAAGCCTGGAACCCCAGGGAAAGGCAGCAGGCCTGGGAAACCACTGCTCCCTGGAGGCTGGAGACCACTGCTCAATCTGAACATGGACACACAGAGCATTACTCCAAATATGCTCCCTTAATATCATAGCATCACTTCATCTGGTTCAGAGTGAAGCTGTTTTTATGTACGTATAAAACAGAACTCCTGAATAACCACAGAAATACATAACATGGAACCTGCAATGAATCGGGCAATAAAGACACTCCCTGACAATTTAGAGCATCTAATGTCAACAAAAGGTGAGGCTTAGGCTTGCAACACCTGGCTGACAGCTACTTTCCCGTAGACTGGGAAGGAAGACGCCACTGAGACAACACACGCCAAAGGTCACGGCTGATTTTCCAAGAAGACTTTGCTCACTTTGCCCACCCATAGACTTTTCCCCAGAGTGGAAAAGTCTATGGGTGGAATTTCTGGTGCTTTTTCCACTATATTGTGGGAAGTGGCTTTGGTTTGTAGTGATAACATTTCCTTATCTTTGTAAGGTGTCATTAGGACAATGAATGATAATATTTAAACTTACGCACATGTTCACATGAACATACACTCAATTCTGTTCATGAGACATACATAAGATTAATGTTATACACTTTAATATAACAGAAAATATTTGGATATAAATCTAAAAAAACAAAAAAAGGCAAATCATCAATAACAGGTTTTCATTCTAACTTCATTATATTGAATCCATGTCAAACGTACCCAGGCTGGAAGTTGGAGCTGAAAGCTGATGCAAAGCCTGGTAAAACCGGTGATGAAGATGGAACCCCGGCTGCTGCTGCTGCAGCTGCCGCCGCCGCCGCCTGCAGTGGTGCAACTGACGCCACGGAGGATGGAGTGGCCCCCGTGAGCCCCATGAAAGAAGACAACACAGGGCTCCCAGGACCAGGCCCTCCTGAAACCCCCAACCCTGGGAAGCCAGCAGGGCTCGGGCCAGGTGGGAGGCCTGGGAATATAGAGGGCGCAGAGGTGAGGCCTAGACCAAAAGGGGAGGCGGCACTGGGGGCGGCATTAGGAGCGAGGCCTGGGTACATGGACGTCGGAGGGTGGGTAGAAATGTTGGAGGTGGGCGGCATTGCCGGCAGCGGTGAAGGAATGGAAGAAGGAGGGAGTGAGGAAGAAAGTGAAGGAAACGAGGGCAAGCCGGGATAATGAGAGGGCGCTGGACTGGAGGACAGACCTTGGAGTCCGCTGATAGCAACAGGACTAGGGAGAGAGACTTGAGGAGACCCCGAGGGCTGCGACAGACCCAAGGAACGTGCCAGAGCAGCCTGAGCCGAGCCAACCACCAAAGAGCTGACAGAGGGGGTGCCGGAGCGAGAGGTGCCTTTGAAAGCGGAGGGCACAGGGCTGTTACTGCCACTGCTGCTGCCTCCATGGTGTCTGTTCAAGGGTACGCGCTGTTGGTCCATTTGAAGGACTCCTGCGAGACCCATGGAGGTCTGCGCCGAGTGTGACGGGGAGGGTTTGTGGCTGAGGCCTGGTGTGGAACAGGCTGGGATACCAGGAGTGGACGATCCAGGAGTGAGAGATGGTGGTCCTGAGGGAGTGTAACTTCGGATCACTGATCCAGCGGGGTTACCTGATTGCTGGTTTAGGCCATGGAAGGCGTGTCCTGACTGGTGCTCCATCGACTGGGCAAAAACCTTCTGCTGAGCAGAGCCCATGGAGTTTGTCTGCGACAAGTGGTCTTGGCTGCTGCGGGAGTTAGCGGGGGTGCTGGGTCGGGAAACTGCATGGAAGGGGGAAGAGGAAAAGCCTCCACTGTTGGGAACTGGAGTTCCACACGGGGTACCTGAGGGGGTGTGGGCTTTAATGACAGTAGAGGGTGAAGGGGCAGCATGACCGGTGGGGGTCTGCGGCCCAGCTTTGATGACAGATGGGGACGGTGCAGGGGAGGGAGAGGGCGCGTTAGGGTTATGCGAGGGCACCATGCCAGGGAAAACCGGGGTGATGGGGGTGGTGGGAGGCAGTTGAGCTGGGGTGGGGGTTGAAGGCGTGGATCCATGAGGGATGAGGAGGGGTCCGCTGTTGACTCCAGGTGTTGTGTTCTGGGGATTGCCTGGTTTGGCGTAACCTGCGGGACAAAGAGAAGAACTTTGAAAAACACAATCTAAACTGGTGAGAACTTTTATTCTGGATACGAATCCAATCCAATTAAAGAACAAGAGGCCAAAGTCTTTCCTATGTTACATGGGTGTGTGTGTGTGTGTCTGTGTGCGCTGATTGGAAGTGTTAATGTTAAAATAATAAAGCAGAATGTTAAAACCCAAACAACTATAAGCAGCGGCAAACCACTCACATCTAAAAAGAGAAGAAAACAGAGCAAAAGGAATAGCCAGGAACTTGACCGCGTGCAACTTAATACAAATAAATCCAACAGTTTTCAACATTGGAATACATACGTCTGTTTTACTTTTGGGCAAATTTTCAATGGATTCAGTTACTATTACATATATTGTATACCCAACCTCAGACCCACTTTGGCAGATTTTAGAGGTTTATGGCTTCAGATCTCCCCCAAGGCTCTCAAGGCTGTGTTTCAATCGTGAAAACTGCTGAGAACATTAGCTCATTGAAAGCAATGCATGTTGAATGTCTGAACATTTTCAAGTGCGATTCTGGGAAGAAAGAGGTTATTGACAGAGTAAAATCTAGTTCCAATTCACGCACCCAAAGGACCGTCCTCACATTTTGATGATGTGTATTTCTTCACTGGTTGACCAAAAAAAATATTCAATGCCATACAATCAAACAAATAAATTACACTTTGTTTCTTCCTGTCTGATTGGTTTATTATGGCTTGGCCGACTTCATTCTGTAGAGGTCTTTCACTTTGACCACCGTGTATTTACATATTAGAGACAGGCGTATCAAATATTTGGCCATGACATCCTTTCAACAGCTTCAAATTCAAAATTTCAATTTACGTTGTGGACTGTTCAATTGTCTTGCATTGAAATGTACACCTGATTATATTTTTTAGGTCACTCAGTGTACTCTGTTAGAAATAGAAGCACATTCTTCACCTGGTCAAGGCAATGAACTGGAGAAGCGCAGGTAAGCAGCATGCCAGGTCGTTAGGTGGTAAGTTTCAGAGTGGTCTATTTATTTGTCACGCATTCTGACACTCTGACACACGCACGCACGCACGCACACGCACACACACACACTTGCTTCCCTTGAATCATACCTGCTACTTTGTGGGTACTGTTGTAGGGGGGAGGGGGCACGTTGGCTGTTATAACCCCTCCCATAGAAACAAGGCCTGCGTTGTTGAATGCACCTGAGTAGCAGTTGCAAAAATTAACAGTTTCCACCACACGTCCATAAACGCACCCAGGTCTTTTAACTGCACGTACACCTCAACCAATCGCAGGCAGAATTTACATGCAAACACACCAAACTGTGTCATGAGAGTAAAACCGCTCAAAGCAGTGTATTTCATTCGTCAAATGTCCTAAATCATTGTATGTTTTTGTTTGTTTAACCATACAACACTTTTTTGAATAATGTACGGGGAACGACGAGCAGGGTGACATCGTGGTCTCTTACTTGGGGCGATGGTCGCATGAGGCCGACACGGTGGGATTGGGTAAGGCACAGGCCGATGAGGGTTGTAGCTGGATGGAAACTGGAAAACAAATATGAAAATTCACATTTAAAAGTTAAAACTCACAAACACCCTTTGAGACTCACAATGACGAAAGGGTGTAGAAATATCATGATGATGATTTGTTTCAGCTTTTTCCCTTCCGGGGTCACCGCAGCAAATCCAATGCGCATGTATGATTTGGCAGGAATTTTTACGTCAGATGCCCTTCCTGACAGAAGTGTCATGATTCATCATAATTTTGAAATGGATGAGGGATTTTAATGAACACTAATTCTCATCTGAAAACATGGCTGACATTTCTAGTTCGAAAAATATTAGAGAGCATCCAGACAGGAAAAAAATAAAAACAGTTCAGTCTTATTTTTAAAAAATTAATTAAATGCATTTTTATATATTTGTGTAGGGCATTAATTCCACTCTGCCACATTTACAGCAGCCCCTTGAGCTCAGGATAATAACTTATCAGTGGTTTGCTTAATGAGGCTCAGGAGGCATGTTAAAGATTATAAGCTGGACAAAACATAATTAGTCATGTGAGGCTTTGTCACTCAGTTCAAAAGTCTTTCTGGGGCACAAGGTACATAAGCTTCTTGATAAAGCTTGTAGTTAGTGTAGCTCAGGCTGCTTAGTTCTGGGACGCTCATCAGGATGCACAGAGCTGTTTCTCCTCATCTCCTCTATTCATGCTCCTACAAATGCACTTTAGTGCCAAGTGTTTTCCCTGGATGTTCTCTGGACCTGCTGCTGTGGTCCTGTTTCTCTTCTGCTTCCATCATTATTACTCATTTATATATGTGATTGTGTTTATCATACACTAAATTGGAAAATAATGGAGGTTTCTGTTATTGGTACTAACAGCTGCAGCAGTCGTAGTACTAATATGTCCACTGTTAGTACTACTTGGAGTAATAGTATTAGCAGTAATCGGTTGTTGTACTAGTTACTGGGAGTGAAACTAGTAACAGCAGTTTATTTATTTTATTTATTGAACCTTTATTTTTCCAGGTAAGTCAAGTGAGAACTGGTTCTCATTTTCAATGACAACCCGGCCATTTGTAGTTTTAATAGTTGTGGTTCAGTTTGCTGTGCATCCATGTGCCTTCCACTCCCAAACTATTTCTCTTCCTTCAACCCCTACTGTTTAAGACACATGGCCATCCTCCAGGAGCCAGAATCTGCCTGAGGTTTCTATCTGTTAAAAGGAGGTTTTTTTCACATCACAGTTGCCAAGTGTTTGTGGAGGATTCTGTTGAGTGTCTGTTAATTGGTTTATTAATAATCTGGTCTGGATCGGCTTGGATTGTTATGATGTGGTGGTATGTAAATTGAATTTGATTGGTGGGTTGACTGGTAAGTCCTGGTGTAGTTCTTACTGGCTTAAATGGTCCTAGAATTCTCGCAGCGATTCCTTTTCCTTCCATACTGTTTGAAGAGTCATCTTTCTTCTCTCCTTCTTTCTTTACTGGAGGGATACCCTGTGGTCATCAGCACAACAAAAATCAGTCATTTTTAGAGCATATAACAGCAGACATTTTTAATGTCAACCTAAAATCTCAGATTTAACTGTTGCCTTTTGAACACATATGTTTTGAGAACTCATTATTTTTATACAAATCTTACAGTAGATTCCTCCAGAAGATACTTACAGGGAATGTTCCAGTGACCAGGCTAGGTCTGCCTTTAGGATAGGGGTTTCCTGGTATCATGCCACAGGAGGAGATCATAGCCACAGGAGCCTTGCAGCCAACCTTACACACCTTATCAGACAATAACAAGTATTATGTTAAGATCTGTATAGGAGCCAAATATGTGTTTGATTGGTTTAATGTTGGAACATCATGTGACACTGTCACCGGTATTTAAGCAGAAAGAAACAGGTGTGAGTTAGGTGGGCGAAATGGTTTTTGACCGCTTCGGCGGAATGTTGTTTGCCGTACTCCAGAGTTTTAACCCGTTTCATCGTTTCTAAAATAAAAGGATACTTTTGCAAACTTTAATCGGACTATGGACTCTTGATGGACATCGGAAGCCACAGGTAAACAATAGCCGCCCAGCGCGTCAGACCCACCACTACCGGCAACACTTCATAGCTCAGTACTAGGCTGGCCATTATAATCTGTATACCTGAGTTTACACAGTTGACACACTTATTCAAGACCTGTTAATATCAAAACATATAGGAAGGATTAGCCCAACAGTTTCCTATGAACAGAAGCGACACCACACAGGTACATTTTAAAACAGCAAACTTACCTGTTCTAGTATCCTGCGAGCTCGCTTCTTCTCTGACAAATGGATTCGAAACAGATCTTCCACAGGCCGGTAATTTTGAGCATCTGAAATGTTCCTGCATGGGAACCAGATGTATAAAATTATTAACATAACATTAGTTTGTTTTCAAACTCAATAGACCAAAGAAATATCACAGTTGAGATTTAATTCACTCACAGAGCTATGAGTTCAAGCACAATCAGCCTGTCCTTTGAGAAGGTGAAGCAATTCAAGATGTTTGCAACTTTGGTTGTAGGGATTGCGACCATTTTCTAAAACAGACATATAAAAGAATGTATCAATCATTTGTTAACTGTGAAATGTGACAACTACATATAAATGTTTATAGTTACATTGATCTTACAATTGATTTCCATTTCTGAGCTTTGGTTTATCTTAGCTCTTTTGAAAAGAATACAATGAGAGTTCACAAAATGGGAATTTACACTTAAAAAGGTAATAACTCACATGCTGCAGAGCTTTTACTGCTTTGATTTGAGGTTCTGCCCAAGAAAAGTACTTCAGTATCTCAATCACCTGCAGAATAAAGTTTGACAATTTGAAATAATGAGACATGGTAACATTTAAAATAGCATTAATAAAAGGATTAAATGATGACTTTGTTTCTGTTTGATGGAACCGCATTTTTGCATGAGGATAATTTCCAACTCTGTCTATAATCGTATTATAGAGAGTTGGGAATTATCCTCATTGTGTATTTGCCGATCTCAAAAGAGTATTTATTCACTGTTACAACAACATTTTCTAACAAAACCAAATGCTATGCGTTTATTGTATCTGCATCGTAGTGAGCGGAAACGAAGGTGTGATGAGCCAATACCTGCTCACTGGAGAAATACCCATGCACCTGCTCTATGGCTTTGATTCGCTGATCAGTTAGGACGCACTGAAACACAATAGGTGAAAAAACCTGATGTTAAAATGCTCTTCACTTATAAAGTTGACAGATGATCAGAGATAAGATTACCCTTACCTTTTTTATTTCATCCAAGACGATGTCAAAAGATTTCTTGTCCATGTTGTACGGTTGATTGTAACGAATATTAGCTTTTTGGTAACGAATACAGATATTTGATTACTTTTTTCAGCGTATTGTACAACTAAATCTAAAGTTAAAACGATTCAAATGACACGAAGACTCATTATTTGGTACGAACCAAACATTACCAATTTAAATTCATAATGCTGCAAAAGCATTATTCGATTCAATGATTACTCTCTGTAAACAGTACGGTGCGTAATCAAGCCGCATGATCCTTCAAGTCCTTATGTATACAAAACAACTATACGTGCAACTATCCGTCCGTGAACAATGACTTCCAAATTCGAAGAGCTGTGCATGCAATGCAAAACCTGTCTGCACCAGATTTCTCCCCGCAGCTAACAACAAGCTAGCCAGCTACTGCTATCACAAACCTGAGCACAGTTCAACGGGAAAAGACTAGGATATTAAAAACAACGATTAACACATCATTTACGTCAAGCGTAGTTTAAATCGTGAGCTTTGGGATCTGCAGAAATCAAAAAGATGAAGCAAAAATCGCAAAAGAACGAGCTGGGTAATGTAGCAGCTAGCTTCCACTGACAGCTGGCGCTAGGCACGTCAACATCGTGAAAGACCACGAAAACACTGCCTGTTAGAAAAAAAACAGCACATAACCAACCATGAATAGCACCATTATTACAGTATTTTAGTGTAATACCTCTTTTTAAAACTGTCCATTTATAATCGCAATAAAAAATAGCTGGAGCATTTTTTTACATTTTGTTTTTTTTCCCCGTCAGGCACTATAAGGTCAGTTTTTGACACTATACAAGTATACAGGAAGTAAACATACAATGTTTTAGCCTAGCAGGCTGGTGAAAGTCTTGTCATTGCTGTAGGAATGGACCGTTTTTCGTGGGCAAATGGTCTTCTGGAAATAAACGAAACTTTGGTGATCCAACAACGAGGTGTCAGATTGTATGATGGCGATGATAAGGTATAATTTTGTTGAAAATAAAAAGATATAACGTCGGCAATACAGTAGCTACACTGTAAAGCGTTACCGAGAAGTGCATCTTGATGTCTAATGCTAGTCTAATATTTCGTCAGGTGTTCACTTTTGGGTTTAACTTTAATCACAGCATAAGTTGACAACAAGCCTAAACATGCTACATATGAACTAATGAAACTTCTTTTATTACTGAACCAGGCTAAACTGGATGTCGGACTTGTTTTACTGAGCACCCATCGGCTAATTTGGAGGGATATGAAAAACCATGTCAGTGAGCATTCACAAAATATAATAAAATACCAGACAACAATCTTACTAACGCTAGTAATACGCCTGCATGTCTCTTGATAGGAGTGCTGCATTTCCATGCCTCTGTCTCAGATCATCTTCTTCGAAGAGCAGGCTGCGGGCATAGGGAAGAGGTAAGCGTGGAAGGTGTTTGTGATAGAAAGAGGAAACTTTGTAAGAACCGAAATGAACATTCATGAGTAAATTCTTTCATTACTTACTGGCAGTGAGAAACCAAACCTCATGAAGGGACCTTTCCTATAATACATAATTGCATCTCACGCGATCTAGCTTAGTTTAAATGCATATGTTACAGTAAACTTCAAATGTGTTAAGCGCTGCACAAGGAGAGTGAAAGACACCAGGTTTACAAAGACAGTACCTGTAAGCTGAAAAAACACATCTCTAGAAGAGGCGTCCCTCTTCTGTGGCTCTCTCCTTGGTTTATTTTCTGTTATTTAGTTGTTTAATTACAACAGACCTGATTATATACATCATAATTACTGTTGTCGTTTACATTCTAGTGCAAAAATAGTGATCCACCTGCACCCTCCACCAGCCAACAAGGAGCCAGGTCTCTACCAACACAGCAAGTTCTCCTACATCAAGCTATCCTTCAAGGAGCATGGGCAGATTGAGGTAGTCTACCGTAAACACAAATGATGGGTGATGTTACTGTGTAGAATCTGGTTGTAATACTTCATACTTGATGTTAATACTCTAATAATAAATATATAAATATTAAACATGGTGTTATATTCTCACAGTTTTACAGAAGACTAACAGAGGAAATGACCCAGAAGAGATGGGAGAATACACCAGTTTCACAACCCATCTCCACAGGAACGGGCGGTCAGGTTAGAAGATGGTTTTCCTCATCCAACTGCTTTTCCATCGTTGAATATCTGAAAGATATTTTTTTATGGTCAGAATATTGGAAATTTGTGCAAAATGTTTCCATGGCAGAGCTGTCATTGAAGAGTTTAGTGAAATGAACTTGCACTTTTTGTTTTGTAGGTGCTGAAAGGATTTTATATTGTATCACATTCATCCATTAACACACTCAAACACTAATATATTCAAACATCAGTGAAATAGTCAAGAGCAGCAAGTTGAGTCTCTCACTTAAGGAAACAAAATAAATGAGGACACATCCTTGTCAATTCACATAGTTTTCCACCAGGGGGCAGTCATAGTGTTATTTTAGTGGTTGAATAAATGATGGTGATGATTTCTTTAGGCTTTTTTCCCATCCGGGTCGCCACAGCGAATCCAATTCGCTTATTTGATTTGGCAGGCCCTTCCTGACACAACCCACTGGATGCTTTTACCGTGGATCGAACCCAGTATCCCCTATGCACCAGCCCGGTGCCTTACCAACTGAGTGGTTGTATTAATAATCCTACATTAAGTTTGAGTCTCTCCTGGCTTTTTTTTAAAGAATATGTATACTCAAATATACATATCGATGTTTCCTTACCTTCGCCTTTCCTAAATCTCTCAACAATCTCAAACAGTCTCTTGTTAGAGACTCCCAAATTGCCTCTGCATTTCATGCCATGTGGTTTTTTTTTTTATTCTTTGTACCTACAGGCCGGAAGGACACGCGCAGTGGGAATTGTGGGCATTGAAAGAAAGATAGAAGAGAAGAGGAAAGAAACAGACAAAAACATTTCTGAGGTACTATGAGGTTAAAGTACTGCAGCTGACCACAGCTGATGTGACAGTGGTAAGACGACCACCAGACATTATTTTATTGCATTGTGTATATTCTGCATCTTAAAAAGGTATGACATTAAACCCCATTAGTGGGAGGAGAAAGGGTAGAAGAATGTTCAACATCACCCAATCATGAGTGAAGAAGAAAGAAGGCGGTGTTTTTGGAATTAAAAAAATATCCCTCGCAATGAAATGTTGTGGTTTATTTAGTGGTTTACATTTTTTGCTCTGTTTCTCATTTGGTGTCTTTTTTTCAGGCCTTTGAGGATCTTAGCAAGCTAATGGTGAAGGTAAAGATGAATTTAATTTCTATGTTCCAATGTTCCCATATTCACCTCATCATCTTATGAAGTTATAACTACACTGTATAACGAGAAAAATTCATTTTAACACTGTGCCGTAGAAATTGCTGAGCGTTTGTGTCCTTGTAACAGGCCAAAGAGATGGTGGAGGTGTCCAGATCTATAGCTAACAAGATTAAAGACAAGCAGGGGGACATAACAGAGGATGAGGTGAGAACTTTAATTGTGTTAAAGGTTCTAAACAAAGTATATTAAGATCCATTCAGTATCACTAACTGTCACTAATCGACTAATTCACTACTTTGTAGTTGTTTGAAAGCAAGCACGGTAACACAATGATGGTGTTAAAAGAATTGGATTTTCCAAGTCACTTACACATTTCTCTGCATTATAGACCATCAGGTTTAAGTCTTACCTTCTCAGCATGGGTATTGCCAACCCAGTTACCAGGGAAACACATGGCTCGGGTACACATTACCATATGCAACTGGCTAAGCAACTGGGAGACATGCTACAGGCTCCGCTAGAGGTAGGTTTGAACTTTAGTGAATTAATTTTATGATTATGTAAGGGAAAATTATCGGTGTGTCGTGACTGTTATTTCAAAGGTGCAGTGTGTAGGAGTTGAAGGGATCTGTGGGCACAAATGAATAGTGCTATTTCAAATTAATGTACACCTGCGTGAAGATAAAAATCCAGCCAGAAGCTGCCACCATAGGTTTCCTTTAAACAACTGGAAGTTTGGACTTGATTAGAATTACTTTACACAGTGTACTTTCACATAATCTTTTCTACAATCTGCCGCTCACCGGTCTCTACCTCAGGAACGTGGAGGTATGATGGCTCTGACCGAGGTGTACTGTCTTGTCAACCGAGCTAGAGGGATGGAGGTAAGACTCATTTGAAAATACATGGAAAATAACTTTAGAAATGTACAGATCAAATTTGAACGACCACGGCTATAGCACTTTTTTTCATTTCTTAAGAACACATTCTGTAAATGTTACTATTGTCCCGTCAGTGTTTATTGGTTTTCCGATTCCACAGTTACTATCTCCTGAAGATTTGGTCAACGCGTGCAAGATGTTCGAGTCGCTGAAGCTCCCACTGAGGTGAATCTGAGTTGTGTTTGTCTTTAATATGTCAGTGCTTCCTAGTGGATCCATTCACTTGCCTGTAGAGCAGCTTGTGTTTTTATTGAGGGGAATACAGAGCAGAGTTGGCGCCTGCTTCACAGAAGAATCAGCCGGCTCTTCCTGCCTGGCTTCCTGTTGTTGGAAGTGGTGTTCAAACCTTCCCTACCCGTCATTTCCTGTCACTTCCAGGGTTTCAAAAGAAACACTCATCTAACGGACTACCTCATTGGTCCTCGTGCACCTGAAATGTATTTCTTTAGCTACTTTGCATTATTGTAAGACAAAAAAAAAAAAATCAGTTGAGCACAAAACACTTGATCTGACCTCTTGTCTTACATGCGTAGATGCACGAATACACACCCTTCCCTTTCATCTCTCTCGTCTTCTTTGTAGGCTACGTGTGTTTGACAGCGGCGTGATGGTGGTCCAGCTGCAGTCTCACAGCGAAGAGGAAATGATCGCCTCAGCACTGGACAATGTAAGCTGCACCATTACAAACAACAGTGCTGCAACAACACAGCCATGCCTTGCACTGACCAAACAGCACTGTTATCCTGTCCGCAGTTAATATCTTTGGAAAACATTGAACGATGACCCTGCGTGAGTAGCTTGGACCGTGTTCCACATGTTATCGCTGTATGTCTTTCTCATATCCTACTTATACAGGTGTCAGAGAAGGGTTCATTGACAGCGGAAGAGTTTGCAAAGCTTTTGGGACTCTCTGTTCTTCTGTCAAAAGAAAGGTAACTTAATTACATCTGTTGCAGAACACACCAGTTAAATCTATCACGTGAGGTCAGATTTGAAGGCGTAGTGTATTTTCATTTCTTGGTCCTTCTCTCCTTCAGGTTGCTGCTGGCTGAGAAGATGGGTCACTTGTGCAGAGACGACTCTGTGGAGGGTTTAAGATTTTACCCCAACCTCTTCTAACCTGTTTAAATGCGTCATTGAAAATTTCTGTCGCAACAGAACTTTTCACGTTTGTCGAC
This sequence comes from Gymnapogon annona, assembly GCA_029814585.1. Lineage (NCBI taxonomy): Eukaryota > Metazoa > Chordata > Actinopteri > Kurtiformes > Apogonidae > Gymnapogon > Gymnapogon annona. The sequence continues at coordinate 17,075,846 of JAPTHA010000007.1, forward strand.
CAGTTTTCATCAGTCAGAGTATCTGCTGTATTTGGTGTACAGTGTTACGCCTCACCCATCGAGTGACTATCATGTCAGAAATTGAGACGGACCTTGCATTGAATCTGGAGGGGATAACGTTAACGGTCATATCAAGAATGTCCATCAAGTGTCACCTCGTGCCCATTATCCAATCAGACTGTCTGGTAATGTAACAGCTTTTTAAAGCCTGACAAGACCACGATACTGTAAATAAACAACCCGATCTGCTTTCACTCCCGTTTCCCAGTGTATAAATTATGAAATATACTGACAAGTGCCAAGTTGTGTCATTGAAGCTCGAGAAAGCTTCAACATCAGGCTCTGTCAAACTTTTCACAGAGGTTTTCTCAAGGTTAATGGTGTCGGTTTACCTCATAGACTTACACCATGTCACAAGGAATGTAAGAAAAGTACTGATGAATGTGTGAAAGATGAGCAAATTGCAAATTATCACCTGGTTTCAGGAGCTACATGTCTAAAGGTAAAGGTTTAGTCTTTTTTTTTTTTTTTTTAATCTCTGTGTCCCCTGAGGCTTTTAACATAGAATAGCGAGGTTCTTTGTTCACATTGTGAACGCAGCTGAGGGCTAAACGGTGTTTCATCTCAGAAAGTGCTTCCTGTTTTTTTGCTGGCTCCATCCCAATGGAAAACCCAGGTCCGCAGAGCTCTGCAGCTGATTAGATTAGGTTGCCATGTGGTTCGTTTATTAGTAGTAGATGGGCCCAATTGGATCAGGAAATCTTTGGGACTGAACTGACGTAAGTCTGATCGCAGTAATGACACATTCATGCACAAAACTGACCTTTTTTTTGTGAGCCTATCTACAAAATGGATCTTGTCCCTGCACGTTAAGATAGACTGAGTTACTCAGTGGTGCACTTTAATGGAGTCTTTATCCTCAATGGTTGCGTGTCATCAGTTCCTACTCTCAGTTATGTTTGTTTTCTTCAGGGGATTATAAAAGAATAACTTGTCAGTCAACTCACAGAGGGACAGGTAATTTGATTGTGTGCGATGAATAGTACTCCAGTTTACTACCTGACAGCTGACTATACAATGCTTTTAATTGCTACCCTGCATTGTGTCAGCCCGTAAAGGTGTATAATCCTATTTTGCCAATTCTTTTTTTATAATTGCGTTGTAAGTTTCTGTTAAACTGTAATAATTTTACAACCGATTCTCTTTCATCTCAGGTTTATTACTGTACATATAGTCACTTTCCTCAGGCAACTTTGGAAAAGCTCTTTGATGGGCCAGGTGCCTGAGCAAACCAAACTTGCCAGAATAATTCTAATATATATCGCAGACTACTAGTTAAACTGCCAAGAGTAGTTCATAGTTACGATCCTTGGTTGTTTTTCGCCTGTAGGTTTAATCTTAATTTGACCTAATATGACCTACTTTTAAACGTAAACACATTTATACTCTCATATATCCTAATACAATCATTTGAACTTTTTTTCATAATTGAAATAGCAAATTGTTTCTTTTTTTTGATAAACTTTGTTTGTTTTTCAGTTTTGTTTTTGTTTGACAATGGTGGGAGAAAATGACACATCTATTACAAAACAATGCAGAGTTGGCATGTGTAGACGATACGTGGGAATCTCTATATCACAGGTGTCAAACATGTGGCCCACCAAAGGGTCCAGTCTGGCCCTTCAGATGAATCTGTGCAATGCTGAAATTACACTGAAAATATGAAAGATA
>JAPTHA010000007.1:17087703-17099352 GCA_029814585.1 Gymnapogon annona
TCTATCTATCTATCTATCTATCTATCTATCTATCTATCTATCTATCTATCTATCTATCTATCTATCTATCTTCACAGAAAGCAGTTTCAAACCCACTCGGCCATTAACTGTCCTGAATGTTCTCTAGGTACCGACTGGCTCAGCAGCAACTAAAGGAAATGAAGAAGAAGGGCTTAAAGGAGGCCACACAGCTCTACCACGTGTCTTCAAGCCCAGTCCATGACACCTGTGTGGAGAGCTCACTTTCTCCAACCCATTCTCCCACTTCCACACCGACTGCATTTACTCACTCTGTGTTAAACCTTCAAGACGACCCCAACTACAACCAATTTCGCATCGCCGCTCCTTTTTCCGACCACCCGTCGCCGGTGCCTATGACCCCACCGGACAGACTGAGTCCCAGAGTGGAGGTGGTCTTGGGTCCGCCAGTTTCCAGCCACGCGAGTAGAAGTAGCGTCAGGTGGCGTGACCGCACGGCAGACTGGGTGGAGATGGTAGAGAGGAGTGGGTTGGCCAGTCACAGAGCAGGGGGAGGAGGTGACAACTCCTACCACAGGAATCCAAATTTCCGCCGGACCTCCAGTTTTAATGACACCAAGCCTCATCTTCCAAGTTCAACACTGTCGAGACAGTTCAGAGAGAGGAGCATGACCCAGGTTGGACAGTTGTGATGTTCACTCATATCATACACAGTACATGTTCTGATATATGTATAATATAGCACAGATCACGTCTTATCGTCTACAGGTGGGATCTCGGACCCTTCCAGAAGGCAGCTGTTGGACCAAAGGTGGACGGGATAGGCAGCAGTGTCCTCCGTTTGCAGAGTCATCTGAATGGATTAAATCCAGATCCCAGAGAAATGAGCAGAAGAAGCCACGGACAGAACCACCTGCTTCATATCATAACAGTGACATCAGACACACAGGCACCAACACGTCCGAAAGGAATAACAAAGCAAACCTTAACATCTCAGTGGACAGAGACAGACAGAGCGAGATGCGAGGTCAGGGGATCTCAGGGATCGGGGGTCCCTCCATTCCGTCTCACGGAGGGAATCACTTGAGTCTGGGTCGGGCAGAGCGGGCAGAGCAGAACTGGAACCGCCGTGGTCCGTCTCCCATCCAGAGAAACATCCTGGCTCGGAAATTAAAAGAGGCCCAGTCCAACTCTGGGGTCAAAGGTCGCCAACGGAGCTCCACCTTTAGTGTCTCCTCATTGGAGCAGAGGAAGAACCGCTGCCACTCTCTGCCAATGTCTGGAGACTGTAGCAGCAGCGGCGGCGGATCTCCTTACAGACTGAGTGAAGCAGAGCAGAAGATGCTGGACCTGGATCTGTCCTCAGCAGGAGAAGCAGCAGAGGAGTAGATCACACACCGGGATGTGTAACGCTGACTCCATCTATCTTCCAACTCCTCGACCACCGTGAACGCTTTTGAACAGATTGGTAAAAATTTTGGTGAAGGAGAGGAACAAACTATTTAAGTTTATGCCATTTGAGAAGCTGTTTTATACCGTGTTTGTGTTTTTTTTTTACTATTTAAAGTTTTGCTTGGCATTATAGTTAAACGTCCCTCTATTCTTGTTGAGTTCACATAAGTGTCTGGGTTCTTTGTTTACAGTGTCAACTACTGGTGAGGTGATAGCAGTGAATCATATTTCACATGGTCTTTCACTGATGTCTATACACTTTCTTTCACACTGACTCCTTTCAAACACACACACCTTCTGCATTTTGTATTTGACAAAGATCTAAGAAGGGTGATCTTCAATTTATGTGTAGAACCAATGTGCAAACAAGAAAACTATCATGTTTGCTCAAGATAAATTACATGCATGTGATAAAACCTGACTGTATTTTTTTTAAATCATGCTGTGAAATCTAAATGTTGTGCCACATTAAGAACTGCACTCTCACTGTGATGGACGTTACTGTGTAGGGACATTTTGAATGTGTATCAAAACAAAACTACCTTAATTTACCTCAAGTGCACAATTTATAACATAAATGTAGCTGTGACTATATTTAACCCATGAGGACCAAATACTCTTTCCGGTGCAGTTCCCAAGTGACTTTTTCTGTATATTAAACCTTTTTTAAAAGTGATTTATCACCATTAATTGTAATATTATCCTCCTGACTTTGTGTCTTTTTCAGTGTTAATCCGATATTTAATTCACTGATCCTATGTATGTTCATAAAAGATCTGATTAAAAGGTGATCATATCAGAAACACAGAAAACTAAAGAAAAAGTAACTTTTTTAGCACAGATGTTTATTTTCATTAACTGAACATAAACTGTCCACTGCCATTGATTCATTCTTCATGGGTGAATCAATGTCGTAGGAGATGACGGTGTTTCCATGGTAATTACAGAGCATCTGAACATCCAAATGGGTCATATTTGATGATCATGAAAAGATGAATAACAGTATTTTACACCAATTATTGACATGTATCGATAGGATTAGTGGATCAACAGGTATTAAACATCATTTATATAAGTAGCCAGTGGCTGTCTGGGTCGTCATGGGTTAATAATATCAGCGAGGCACTGTGACATAGATGCTGTTCATTTTATTGTTTGATTAATACCATACACATAAGCAGACAACAAAAACCAAGTGGGAACTAGCAGATAATGTACTTTAATGATTAATTATGAAGCAAAGGGAGGCATTCAATTACAAAGAATTCAAACAAATCATCACTCTGTTCATTTGTTTTTTTTCCTCAACTAAGTCCTGTCATAAAATTAACAAAAGGTCGGACTAATTTTGTTTTATGTAACAAAAGGTTACATATCTCCAGCTCCACTGCCCATGGCGTCCAAGAAAACCAGCGGCCGCACCTTCATGGTGGTGTGTCTGAGGGAATACCACAGCCCCTTCCAGGTCCCCCACACCACTCCATTATCAGACTGTCCTGTGTACACCCCATTGCGGTAGAACTTCCCATTTAAGTTGGCTGCATGACACCTGCAGGTAGAAGGTTAGAACATTATTAAATATGGGATGTCAATGTTTATTCAGCCAGTTAAAGTGACAATGTTATCTGACCTCTGGCTATTTCATTGTATTTTATGTTTGCTAACTGTAGTGTTCGATACTGCTTTAGTCGGGAGAAAAAAAGAGACTAAAATAAATCTTTTTTTTTTTAAACAACACTTTGCAGGATCTGATGTTGCCATTATGTCTGATGAATGGGAGTCCATTAAGGTAAAGTTACATTTGATTTTATTTGACACATTACTTTACTTAGTTTGATTGAGATAAATAATCATTAACATTTTTCTTAAATTTGACAGTGTTTGTGGGTTGGTAGACAACATTCACCACATCCTTATGATGCTCAAAGAATGGGTGTCATTCAGCCCAGTACCACCTGAAGTGGGTCGGACCAGTGAAATAATGGCAGCATCTATAAAGTTTCCTTGAAAAATGCGATAACATGAACACCCTGAAATGGCGTTAAAAATATAAGTGCAGTTCTAACAATATAATGCCTCTGTTTATCATTTATGTAAATTACAACTTACAGTTCACAGTGCGTCTACAATACACCAAACATTTGGTAACAGGCGAAATATTGGTACAATTGCACAGACTCCTCTTAAGACATTTCAGGTTGTTCACATTTGTTGTAGTTATTTGTATGTATTTGTGAAAGGAGAGTTTCTAAATGTAAACATTTGTATCCAATTTAACCTTTTATACTGAAACAAAGAGAAAAGTTTGGAATTGTCATTATTTATTGGTCATTATGATGGTATTTTGTTGTTCTGCACTAGACAATGGCAATAAAGACGTTCCGTTCCATTTCACTGGTCTGATCTACTTCGTCTGCATGTGGAACCTGAACTAAGGTGAGAGTATTGTGATCATTTTGAATAATCCCTATGATACTACGACCGTGTGGACGTGATTCAACCACGAAAACAAACGACCATTCACCCACACCATCTACTTCGCAATGAAAAGAATAAAGTTAACCAGCATTAAAAATCATCTAATACATAATGTTGGGGGAAATCAGTGTTACCTGTTAAACCACCAGCCTGCCTTGTTCTCCTGGGCACAGCTGCCCTGAATGTAGCGGTCATTGTCCTGTCAATCATTAGCATCATCACAGTGACTACCGTGTTCATGGTCACACGTCAGAGATGTGTGTATCATCTGTGAGTGTGAGAGGAAGTGACGATTTACCTGATCTCGGGTGCTGAACTGCATCCCACTAAGACAAGACGACCACTGCTCTACCATCCCCCCCTCGCCGGTCAGAGCATCCCCCGCTCTCCCACTGTACATGCCGTACTGGAGACGATACTTATCCTGAATCACATATTAATGCACAGTGTAACAGGGGTCATGTTATTTCACAAACACACCAAAGCTCCATCAGAATGTTTTTTTTTTCCCTCACAGATTCATCAGTGATCCTGAAGTTTTCATAAAAGGCGTGACTCCTCTGTCCATCCCAGTCCATTAGATCGATCTTCACCAGGTTTTTACCTTCAGAATGACAGATGAGGATATAATAAGGCTGTTTCAGAAGCAGGTCCATGAAAAAGTCTAGATGGAAAGAACTTATTCTTCGTCTAACACTGGATTTTAGAACGCTATTCAAAATTCATTTGGTGTTTTGGGAGTTTCTGTTGTGTTTACCTTCAGAAAGCAGAGAATGCATGTGCTCATTTCCCAACCAGAACTCATCATTCCACAGTTTGAAGTCACCAAAGCCGTCTTTGTAGTCCACCCAGTCTCTTGAATTAGGAGTAAATACACCATTCACGTTATTAGGACACAAACAAAAACATATTGTAATATGTAAAAGTTTCTGCGGCCTGTTTCATACGTACCTGTTAAAGTCCACCCTTCCATGACGACGCCTCTGGAACACTGTCCATCCACCTCCATCCTCCATGTCACAGTAAACCAAAAAAGGCTCCTGGTGTACATTGGGTCTGATTCTGTAAAAACCACTTGGACCCCTGAGCCTGTCAAACAGCTCGGAACAGTCTAGAAGGATAGTGAAAATTTAACATGAAATGTAATTTTAATGTTACCTTCTGGATCTAACTTTTTTTCAGACATTGACCATTGAGATGTTCAGAAAAGCAGAGCAAGTTCCAAGATTATTATCGCAAAATAGAAAAAAAAATGTAAAAGGGGATGTTTTCAGTAAATGATGTCATTAACTGTACATAAAACTAAGTATGTACAATTACTGCCATATATTGAACCAGAGAAGTTTGACAAGAAAAGTGATTTTCTTGTATAAAGCGCAAGTTCTGTAAGTTCTTCTCCCCTGAGAAGATCCCCTGAGAAGAACTTACAAGACTGTAAGTTCTTCTCCCCTGTTCGTTCATGACAATGACAAAAAAAAAAACTAATTATTTTTAAAACAAAATTCTGTGTTGATGTAATGAAATGAAATAAACTGAAACTAAACTAAAAGGTAGGCTTCTTCGTGCTGGTGCTGCAAAAATGAGAAACTGCATTTTCTACAATTTATTTCAGTGTATGTATAGGAATGCTGGAGACATTTTAGAACAGTGACTTTATTCAGTGCAGCATATTTTGGTCTTTGAGGGTCAGATTTTACTGTATGTCAATAATAATAAGTGTACAAGTATTATAAATTCCATCATTAATTATAAGATGTAACTTATCAAACTGTAATTAAAAATTTTTTTAAAAGAAAAAAAAAAATTCCTTACCTTTATCATGGACCATTAAACTTCCTGCAGGTGGAAGTGTTTCCACATGCGTCACGTTTGAGCTGTCTGATGTCCCCGGGTCTACTCGTGGGTTCTGAGTCAATTGGAATGACCGGAAATGCCTGTGCCTTTTCAGATATTCAACACGCCAAGCTCCGATCACAAGTTCGTTTTCCAGCTTCTTTATGTTGTGCTTCAGAACGTCCAACTCTGCTCCACATGACTCCGTTTCCTCAAATGTTCAAAACCAAAGTCATATGAAGCAATTCTGTCATCATTTTTCATATAGTACTAACTACTGTTGCTCCCCTCGTCATTTTTCTAAGGAATGGAACCTCTGTCTATACATTTGTTTAATCTGAACTTTAGAGCCACAGAAACACAGTATGAAGCCATTAACCCCTTCACACACGAATTATGATAACATACTTCAGGTTTTTTTGTCAACTGTGACCTTAAGACTCATTCACATCAGAGGAAACACTTCAACTGTAAGGGACCACTATGCATGAAAGGGTTAAAAAGGTGCATAACATTACTTACTGTCATCTGGGTCATGGAAGAACGCACCAGAAACGTCAGCAGCAGCAGGAGCACTGCCGTGAGTCTCCACCGGACAACGCTTGTTGTAATATCGACCTGTTTTGTCAAATATATGAGACATGACATATTCTGCATTCATGAATAAACTCTTCAGTCTTCAAACTCCAATGCGCCACAAACCTACCTTCATTTCCCGACTGCAGGTTCAATCTGCTTTTCTTTTAGCAGGTGTCAGAATTATTTACAGCCGGGGGTTGGTTCTGCATGGTCCACATTAAGAAAAAAGTACAGTCCAGCTGTGCCAACAGTGGCAGATGCTAAAAATGAATGTTTTTTTTTCTTCCCCTCACCATCATGCATGATTGTATTGGGAGATACAAGCTGATCCCAGAACACTCCATTCCATACATACCAGGAAAAACAACTACTGAACTCCTTTTTTAATCAGAAATTAAAACAAGCATATGTTTTATTTCAATTAAATCATCATCAGCTCTGTTTCCCAGACTTATGAATGGAACCTCAAATGAGTTGCATTTGTCAGGGGGAGTTTTATAGCAGTAGTGTGATAAATGGATTCATTTTCCCAATTCAAGAAGTAGAACAGTGTTTCCTGGAAGATTTTATAAGTGTAGTAAGAGATGCAACAAGATTAATAAACCGTGCAAGAAGCCAAAGATGACTCTGTAACATGAGATAAATCAGTAAAAATAAAATCATTTTAGTATTTTACTAAGTTTGGGTACAGAGCCTTATATTAGTACCTTGCTTTATCAACACAGACCAAGCCCGACCTTTGTCCAACTGTTTTGAGCTCCTGTCATAAGGACGCCACTACAAAGGCCCTCAAACCTGGAGGAATGCATTCTCTCTTGTTAAGATGAACTTCATTCTTCTCCTTTTAGAATATGTTTTCTTCTTTCCAGGCATTGTTGGCAGACAGCAAGAGACAAGAGATCTGTCACGTTTTTAAAGGTCGGTTGCCCCAGCAACCACTGCTGTTTTGTGTGTGGCTCGGCGTCCACTGCTCCAGCCACCACAGACTTCTGTCCGGTGTTTAGAGTATTCTGACAACATGTCACATATTAGTTTAAATGTTGATAATCGAAATAATCAATCAATCAATCAATCAATACTCAAGTGTTCCCATCTTCCGATAAACAATATGAACAAACAATAATATTTGCACCTGCATTTTATTTATTCATTTACTTAATCAGTCACTAGTTAATTGAGTATTACCACAGTTTTATGCAAATGTATAGTTGTTAAAGATGTATATTTTACTGTTTTTGTGCTGTAATTCATCTTTTTTGGGTCTGATTGAAGATAGTTTTCATTTTTTTTCAAGATGATTTTTAGATTTTTTTCACAATTACAAAATTACTCTGCTTAAAAAAAGACTACCACTCATAATATACGATGGCACATAAATGAATAGAATAATGTACAATATTGGAACCGTAAGTTGGTAGAATTTTATTCTGAGCCACATTTCTCTTTTGATTCCTATTTATACACATCAGTACTCCCTTTTGACCTGGTACAAAGATTATATACTAAGTCTCAGTTACACTTTACCTTTCAAGAATAAGCCCCATCGTCAATCATTTCACGAGAGAATTTTGTTCCAACTTTATGAGTCACCGTGAATAAAGACAAAAACAAGAATGGCTCCCTCTTGTGTTACATGTTATTATAGCAATAGAATGGTTAAAAAAAAACAACCAAACTTTTAATATTTTTTTCCTATTTTAGTAATGTCAAGCAGTGTTCACTCACTCTGATGTACAATAAATAAATAATCGATCAATTTTTATTGACAAGGAGAGTTAATATCTCTGTTTAACCCTGGCTGTTCAATCTGGGGATAGTCTCTATGATTAAAACCAGCTGTTTGAGGGGGAGGAGGACACATCCCAGATCTGCAGCCTCCTCCCACCAGGCCTTATATACTTTTCCAGTAATTCTACTAATAGTTTGCTTTGCGTTACACAGGAAGGTTATGATCTCTGTGAATGTGGTGTGTGCGGAGGAGAGATGAGTAAAGTGTAGCAAGGAAACCAACTGGGCCTTTTTTTTTTTTTTTTGTGTGCTTTCTTTCACATAAGTCGAGGAAGTCCGAAAACGCTACGTTTGCAAAAACCGACGGGGATCAGTGGATGGAAGAGGAGGAAAAAAAATGTACCCGGTTAACCTTTGAACCATCTTCCTTTGTCCTTACAAGAAGAAATCACAAGACAGACGCTCGTATAATTTCACGGATGACAAACCTAACGGTGAGCCGGAGCTCTGAGTTTCCCTGTGTTTGACTTGTAGTAGATGTGAGTAAAAAGTCCGAGGAAACACTGGAGGACAGAAGCTGGAGCTGTGTGTGTGTGTGTGTGTGTGTGTGTGTGAGAGAGAGAGAGAGGGTGAGTGTGTGTGTGTCGGTGCATGTAGTAGGTGTTGTAGGTTTTTCTTGGTGGTTGTAACTTCCGTTTTGTTAAGGCTAGAGTTATTTCTCACCCTTTTCAGTCAATTGTTTTGCATGCTAATTCAGTTGCAAAGTATCTGTTGAGAAATGTCAGATAAATAATACAAGCATGTGTGTTTCTTATACAGGCTGATTGTAATGTCTGTGTGTTTGTGTCTAGTTTTCCTGTGTTGCACTTGACTAATCGTATCAAGACATGAGCAGTTGATTTTTGAAGTTTCTTTTTTTCCTCTTTTTTTTTTTTTTTTTTTTCATCTTGCAGGGATTTAAAGTTCCGGACAGAAAGAGAAGATACTGACTTGCATCATGTCCACAGTCCTTTTCCATCCAGGATCAGATTCAGGTGTGAACGGGTAAGAGGAAGTCAGATCTTTGATGACAAGTGTCACGGTCTCATGTCTTTAAAGCTTGACCTTGTTGAGGTGTTTGTTGTTTCTTTTCTCTCTGTCTCTTTTTCTTCAACGTTAGGAATGTTGCAAAGATGGAGGACGCCAAAGTGGAGATCGATGATGGAAAGGAGGAGAGTGTGGAACCTGACGCGATGTACCAGTACGTCCATGTAGCTCAGGTCATGTGTGCACAACCTGTCCTTCACAGGCCCTTTCATCACCTGTTTACTTCCTTTTGCAGTAATATTCGGAAGAAGATCACCCCTTTTATCATGTCTTTTGGATTCCGGTGAGTGTCTATCGTGGGTAAATTAAAGCTGTAATGTATATACTGTATACAATGTTGTCTTAAGTGTGTGTCTTGCTCCTCAGAGTGTTTGGATTGGTGCTCATCGTGGTGGACATTGTGCTGGTGATTGTGGACCTTTCTCTGCCACAAAAGAGCAGAGATGTTGGAAACATACTGGAGGTGGTATCCCTCACCATCTCTTTCTTCTTCCTTCTTGACGTCCTCCTGCGGGTCTATGTGGAAGGGTGAGCAGAAACGCACATTTAACCAGGTTCAACCACTCCCACGGGCTCGCAAATCATCATCCGTTCAATAAACCCCTTAGAAAACGCTCACAATGTTCAGTGTTCCTGCTGACAGGAGTGATTTTGGAGTGTGTTATAAGCTGGATTTGACATTGCTCAGTAGTTCCTTTTTGTTCAGTTGGTCAGTGTGTGTGTGTGCGCGTGAGCGAGCGAGCGAGAGTCGTTGAAAGGACTGATGCAAACATTCAAGATGCCTGATGTCAGCAGAAACAAAGGCTGTCGTTCTGATTAGCAGTTATACAGGAAGCTCTAAAGAGGAAGTTGGACAGGAAACGTAGGCCTGTCCATGGGTGATGTAATGACCAGTGCACCCAAGAGAATGCTAATTAGAATAATATTGGTTGATAATTCTAATCATCATACAGTGGGATTAGAGTTAATCGTTCCTTCTCTTCAACAGCGTTTGTAATGTAGTGTCTTGTGTTGAACAGGTTTAAAGTGTACTTCAACTCTAAGCTAAACATCGTCGATGCATGTGTCGTGGTGGTCACACTGGTGGTCACTATGATCTACACCTTCACCGACGTGTCAGGGGCCAGTCTCATTCCCAGGTACGACACTTTTACCAGAACTGTTGAGTATGGAGGTGACGTGGAGTGTTTTTTGTTTGTTTGTTTGTGTGGTTTTTTTTCTTCATTGAGTATATATTATTATTTTATTTGGATTTTTCAATATTACAGTTACGCTCATACACAGCAAGACAACATGCCCGACCCACAGTGGCAGGATCACAGACAACAAAGAGAGCACAAAACATACAGAGAAAAAAAAAAACGGTTACAATGACAGATGCATAGGAAAAAAACTAAACAAACAAACAAAAAAAACATGCGTGACTTGTATGACATATAGAGACACCTGTTGACCTCTGACCTCTTAGGTCCTTAAAACCCCTGCTCCAGTATAAAGAGCTTAACCACTTGGATGTACTGGTAAATTTTCAATGTAGTTTATAAATGATTGTCACATCTTGTAGAACATCCTTCTTTTTTTTTTTTTTGCATACAGTGTGAGTGTATGTTTCTGCCCTTTGTTTCTCACCAGGGTGGTGACGTTCCTGCGTTTCTTGAGGATAATTATCCTGGTGAGGGTTTTCAGATTGGCAGCACAGAAGAAAGAACTGGAAAAGGTCACGAGGAGAATGGTAATCACGCACGATTGAAGAATAGACAGAAGAGACCTCTGGAATGAAGGTTTGAAATCAGAACGCCCTTTTTTTTTTTTGGTAGGTTTCTGAAAATAAGCGGCGATATCAGAAGGATGGATTTGACCTGGACCTTACATATGTCACAGGTATAATATGTCACTGTATAATATGTGCCTGTCAAAGTTCATATAAAACCCATTATTTATTGGTGTGTGTTACAAACCTGCAGACCGTATCATCGCCATGTCTTTCCCCTCCTCCGGGAAACAGTCCTTCTATCGGAACCCAATTAAGGTCAGGGAGAAATATCCTGGGTTTACCCTCACGCATGATTCCATTTCCACATGTGATGAGACTCTTCATGTTCTTGGACCTCTTTCCCTTCACTGTTTGTGCAGGAGGTGGCGAGGTTCCTAGACACTAAACACGACGGTCACTATAAAGTTTACAATCTGTGCAGTAAGAGAACACTTCCTCATATTTTGTAGACCACAATTATTCACTGTGACCCCACATAAACCTTTCTAATACATGTACGTCCTGTGTTTTCCAGGTGAGAAAGGCTATGATCCGCAGTTCTTCCACTACAGGGTGGAGCGGGTGTTCATAGACGACCACAATGTTCCCTCCTTGGAGTGAGTGATTTAATGCCTCATTCATTTGAAGACGTATTTATTAGGACTGCTGATGGTATCGCACTGCCACAGGGTTTTAGGTGAAGGGAGGGAGCTGAGCAGCTGGGGAATTCATAACAGAAATGGGAGAGGGAGAAAGAAAGA
>JAPTHA010000007.1:17099452-17109847 GCA_029814585.1 Gymnapogon annona
ATGAGGTGGTTGGATTTCTAAATCTCATTTGCACGAACTTCCTTAAAGCAAATGTGTTTATCCATTAAAGGAGTAAGACTCTGGAATTCACTGGATAAAGATTTAAAAAGTTGCACAAATGTCTTTCAATTCAAAAGGTGGTAAATACAAGGGTTGTGTCAGGAAGGGCATCCGACATTAAAAAAAAAAATCTCCTGCCAAATCAAATATGCGAATTGGATTCTCTGTGGCGACCCCGGAAGGGAAAAAGCTGAAAGAACTCATTGAAAAGTATGAACTGGATTAATGACAGGACAGATATTACTTCAAACTGTATGTTTCTAATATATGCATTTATAATTTGAAGATAACAAGGTAATGGGTGGAGCCTTAAGTGTAGACCATCATATGTTCTATTGTATATTGAAAAGGGGAAGAAACATAGATTTTTTTTATTCGCCAGATCTGCTCCTTTCCAATCATGGAAATGTTATGTATGTAAATGTCAATTAATGAGCATGTGTCTATGTTAAATAAGTATTTCATGAACGAAACGAATAAATACAAAATGTTTAAAATAATTATACAGGAGTGTTTAACACTAAATAAAATAAAACGAATTAGATGAATAGTGCTACACAATATTACACACATAGTTTTAAGGTTCTGATCTCATAAATGTGGGGTTGTTTCACTCTTAGGTTTTTTTTGTTTTTTTAAAGATATTTTTGGTGGGTATAACAATTTTACACTGGGAATAAACGATGCCGTGTGTGGAAGATCTGACCCACTGATATGTCCATCTCTTGTACAAGTTCACTTTCTGCCTAATGTATTAACTTATGGAGACACGACAAACAACAACTACAGGAGGATGATGGCAAATAAATCAGATTTATAAATTGGTGAACGAATAAAGTAAACCAAGAAATAATGATAAAATCAATCCTTATATGAGGTCAGCATTGTCGGTAGTGTATGATAAACGTGATGGACAAGTAATGGTGGTGGGTTTTTAAATGCTGTGGCCACAGCCACAGCCAGGTAACACAGCAGGAAGCAGACCATCTGATTGGTTGTCTGTAGGGAGGCGAGGAAAAAAAAACAGAGCCAAGTCCTAACACTGGTCGCGGAAGACCCACTCACTGACTGTACCTTTTGTGTTGAGATGATCAATATGAACTCCCATTCATCCCGTCAGCGGTGATGATGTCATTGCTGATGGGTGTGGCCTTCCACTGTGTTGCAGGGACATGCTGAAATACACAGCAAATGTAAGGGAGTGGATGTCCGCAGATCCAAAGAACATCATCGCCATTCACTGTAAAGGAGGGAAAGGTGAGTGCAACCATCTGGAGGGAGGGAATTATCTAAGATGAAAACCATTTGACATGCATAACCATTTGACATGGTCTCCCTGTTGGATCTTCCACAGGACGCACAGGTACTATGGTGTGCACGTGGCTCATCGACAGTGACCAGTTTGAGAACGCACAGGTCGGTCCTTATCTGACTTCACGAAACAACCCAACAAAGCGTCAGTTCCTCCTGACGTTCATTCTGTGCTTCTCTACCAGGAGAGTTTGGATTATTTCGGTGAGAGGAGGACGGACAAGAGTCGCAGCTCCAAATTTCAAGGAGTAGAGACCCCCTCGCAGGTAAAACCGAGCCTGTTGAAGACCACTGTTCAACTCTGTAATGTTGATTCAGTAATTCAACTGGTTGAGAACTGGATGCAATCACTGGTACATCACAAGACTAGAGTTACACAGTGCTTTTATTTAGTACAATTAAAAATGATTTCCAGTACCGTTCAATGTCTTGAGCAGCCATTATTATTTTTTCTGAATATGACTATGACCATACATAATAGTAGTAATATAAGTACACATGAAATATACAGTAAATATGTAACAAAAACAAACATTTTAGACAAACAACTAAACCTAAAATTGATATAATATCACTAAATTATATTATGATATATAATACATGATTAAGAAAACATCCACTGACTTTACCCGAAGACGCTATTAAGAACTGATTTCTTTATTATTTATTTGTGCGCATATGTTTCAATGCCATACTCATTTCCTGCATATTTTTTATGCTAAATAAAGGCATAGATCAACTACAACTCTACAAAAACAATTAAGATAAAGCTACAGTACTGTCAGTCACCGAGTTTTCATATTTTCAAAATTGGTCAATCGGTCATATTTATTTACAATGTATGAAAGTTGTAATTTCTGTTTTATACATTGTATTATTTGTGTCCATGCTGCTCTGTTTCCCCATGTCGCTCTGAGATTAGATTTCAGAATAAGAATATTTTATTAATCCCAGAAAAGACATTTAAATCCTGTTGAGCATTTCATCTGGTTAAATGGAAGACAGTATACACTGGATTTACACCAACTGACATGAACGCTATCATAACACAGGAAATCAATGGGATAGGGAAGTCTGGTGATGTGGTGTGTCTGTTTATTTATGTTGTATTTATGTCACTATGTAGGTATGTTTGTTTCCATTCATAATTTTTTAAAAATAGTTCTAGCATTTCGGTGAACTGTAAAAATAAAGCAGTTTTCATGTGTGTTATCAACTACAGAGCAGGTACGTGGGCTACTACGAGGTCATGAAGACCAAGTTCAACAGACGGCTGCCTCCACCAAACAGCCTGAAGATCAAGAGCATACGCATCCACTCCATAGCAGGTAAATCTACAAAAAAAACCCTCTGAAATCTGTCAGTTTGTGCATCCGTTTGTCCTGATTTATTTTTTTTTTTCTTTGCATGTGTAGGTGTGGGCAGAGGCGATGGGAGTGACCTGAGCGTCAAGATCATAGTGAGGAAGGAGCTGGTGTTTCAGTGTGTGTGCGCCAAGCAGGAGAACTGCACCGTAAGGAGGTCTTCATTGTGTGTCTGGCTCTTTAATAGACTCTGGATATCCCAGATTCATTCATTCATTTTCATTTTATTGTCATTGTCCAGACCAATGGTCTTGCAATGAAATGTCATAAAGCAGCAGCACAGGGTAGAAAAAAAGGGCAGAGCAGATGTACAACACCATTGAAATTCTTGCATAACAAAAACAATATATACATGATTGAAGTCCCTGGAGTTGATGACATTAATGAGGGCAGAGATGCGTTGTTCCGGAGCTGAGATGTTGCAACCGTCATATATATTATTATCATGGTTCTATCTCTGGATCACCTGTTGGTTTTGTGCTCAGGGATTACAGATGCAAATGAGCTGTTGACTAATGCAACTGTAAAATAGTGCGTTGTCCCTATCAACACCCATGGGCCAAAACTGACTCGGCAATGCAGCCCCTGAGATGAAAATGTGACACATTATTAACCCTTTCATGCATGAATAATGATAACCTAAATCAGGATTTCTTTGTGACTGTGACATTAAGAGTCATTCATATAAGAGAAAACAACTTTAAAACTGCTCCGCACTGACCGCTATAAATGAAAGGGTTAATATGGGATATCAACAGTCTAGGGCAGGGGTGTCAAACATAACGGCCCGGGGGTCAAATGTGGCCCACCTGAGGTTCCAATCCGGCCCGTGGTATGAATTTGTGAAATGCAAAAAATTACACGCTTGGATATTTACAAAAATTGTAGTTCAGGTTCCAGGTATAGACTGGGAAACATTTTATTATAACAACTTAGAAACACTGATTACTACAGATTTTTCTCTGTGGAAATGTAAATATTTTCAGGTAATTTTCCTGCATTTACTGTAAAACCAAAGTATCACTTCACAAAAAACAAAACTGAACAAATATTAACCTGAAGAGAAGTATGCGTAATTTTAATGATATTCTGTCTCTTGCTAAATATTTTGTGTATTTGTAGATCCACTGTGATCCGTAAGTCAAAATGTACATGTAGAAATTATAAACCGAGGTATAATATTGTTAAAATTACACCTATTTTTCTAAAGAATTTCTAAAGTTGTAGTTTCAATATTTTTTTTAAACATTATTCCGATTTTTTTAAAAGGACAGTTTGTTGATATAAACATTTTAAAAGAAAGATGGAGCTGACATTATTGATATGTAATTCTGTTATTATTGGGTTGGTCCGGCCCAGACCAGATTGGACTGAATTTGGCCCTTGAACTAAAGTGAGTTTGACACACCTGGTCGAGGGTGTCCAAATCGTTTTAATTCAGGCTCCACCTGCACACAATGATGGCTTTTTTTTTTTTTCTCTAAATATATTTGTTTTATTGCAAAAAAGAAAATTACATAAGTGTTTGCATTTACAAACTATCCTTTCACAAAAAATGTGAATAAACCAAACAGATATGACCAACCTTAAGTTAAGTCAGTTTATTTTATAAACATTCTGCCTGTTTTGTGCATTTGTAGATGTAAGGTGTAATAGACATGTGGAAAAGATGAACTGAAGCAGAATAGTGTCAAAATGGCACTTATATTTAACAGAAATTTCAGATTTCTCAGGTCATTACATTTTTTTAAGGGCCGGTTGGAGACGAAACCTTTTCATAATGTATTTTTACTATTTCCACAGTAAAAGGCAGTTTATTATTTGTATGCGTTTTTTTTTTTTTTTAACCTTTCTGACGTGACCCCTTTAAGTTCACACTGGGCTTAATGTGGTGCCTGAACTACACACACCCAGCATACACACTCATCAAGCCTTGTATGATGCAGTTCGCGGCTCTTCCTGGTTGTTCGTAGGTATTTCCAGATGTGGGCAGTAATGCAGCAGTCATCAGTCTACAGAATGGGCCTGTGGTGGACGGAGATGTGAAAGTCATGTTTGAGTCGAGCGCTGTGAGTTCATCGATTTGTTTACAAAGAGGAAAGCGCAGTTAAATGTTAATATTACAATGGTTAGAACTGTTTTGTACGCCAATCTTTTTTTTCCTTTTAGGGGCTGCCGAAAGGATATGAAGATGTGCCATTCTATTTTTGGTTCAACACTTCCTTCATAGAGAATAACAAGTACGTTTCTGTTCGTTTCTTGAGTAAAGGTTTGCATCACATCAGAATAAAATATGTATGGTAGTTGAATTTCAATAACGACCATGTTCATAGTGTTCATCTTTGCTTTTCTACACAGACTGTTTCTACCCAGAGAAGAACTAGACAACCCACACAAGTCCAAGACCTGGGACCTGTATAAGGAGGACTTTGGCGTCACTATGTTCTTCTCAGATCCTCAATAAAAGCCATTTGGAACGATAAGGAATAAGTGGTTCTTCACAGGTTCAACCTAAATCTGTTTAAAATATGACTGATCATAAACACCATGGGAAAAAAAACATGCATAAATGCATTGTAAGCCCGTTGCACAAACTTGTAGAAAAGACAAGACTGAGGATATGATTATATAATATGAAAATATGTTGCTGGACTGCTTAAACTCTTGCAGTACAATTAGCCTAATCTTATAAGGTGTGGTTTATGGACAGTGAACACAAGTAAATGTCTTGTATACAGATGAAGAAATGACAAATGATTGCAGATATTAAGATAGATTTTTGTGCCTGTTTTTGTAATGCGTTGTTGTAGTTGTGGCTACAGCTCTATATTAACAGGCCAGTGTTTGACTTGACCAAAGTAGAAACCACAAACAGGATGTTGAATGAGAATCCAAAACGCCTACAGTTCATAAAAAAGGTACAAGAGACCTCTCACAGCACTGAGCTCCAGTTGTTGTTTTAGAAGCGGCTGTATTCAACTGTGCTGCTCAACATCATCACTTAAAGATTACATTAATGTACTGATTTTTTTTTTTTCTCTACTTGAACATTCTCAAATGTATTGTGATTTCATATTTACCATCACTTTTAATCAAGCCACAAATAAACTGGCAAACCTTACCTAAAGTCGTTTGTTCTCAATACCTTTTCCTTCAGTCAACACAAAACTCCTCTAGTGATTCCATATTTTATTCACAATTTATACATCATAAAATCCCTGCTCAATTTCTAAGGTGCATTACTTTTCACGCTAATTAACACTAGATGGATCATGAGCTGAAAACATTGTCTTTAAAGCCTTAAAAATGAAATGTCTAGTGAATTAAAGTGCAGACAAGCAGAAGCTCCCTGTGAGACGTACTGTGGTTTCTCACTAAGTTGGGTGGGTCTGCACGCATGTAGATGCAGGACACTAGCGGGTGTGTAGTACAACTGTACATATAACCAGCTTTGATGATGCAGGGCTGCAGTGTACATTTCTTAACATGAACCCCTGATACAAGGCACCTGGAACATAACAGTTACATCAAAACAAACATGCTCAAATCTGCCACACGTGCATTTTCAGTAAACTTAACATTTTCAACAGTATAGTCCCCCCCCCCCCCCACACACATACAAGTGGCATCGTAACACTGCACAGTCGACAAACCTGAGGTCTGAGTGAAGTCTTTGCATAAAGGTAACTGACGAGACAAGGTAGCTCAGACCTCTTTGGTTTTATTACATTCTACTAACAACAGAGAAACCGTTTGGCTCCATTTCATTTTTGGTCACAGCCCCGTCTCCCAGTCGGTTCAAGTCCAAACCACCTCGAGTTAACACAAGGTTTTTCGGACCACTTGGAACAAATCCTCCCCAAATTCATTGAGGAGGTCGCACTGTTCGAGCTCGTCGTAACGCCCACTTCGCAGAAAGCAGAGTGTGGCGGTTTTGCAGGTCTCTTTGCAGGGTTCTGACACGTGACCTTTATGTTTCAAATACCAGAACTTCTGGAAGACGCGGTCGTCTTTTATAAAGGTCTGCATCAGGTCATCCCAGTCAGAAGGGAACAGACTTGACAGGCCGTAGGCTTGTTTGGCGCTGTACAGAAGTGTCCACCTGGGGTCCGTCTGTGGGCTCTGGGGAGCCTCTGGACTGTGATTGGCCTCTGTGAGGTTGAGGATGTAAGTCTCGTGGTCGAGTACCAGTCGAGTGCTTGTTGGGTAATTCCCATCTACGTAATAGACACGGTAACCTACAAGAAGTAAAAAAAAATAACAAAAATATATATTTTTATAACTTTCTCTCAAGTGTGTTAGAATTAGTAAAATGAGAATCTTTACGTAACACTGTCCTCCTAACCTTAGGATCAGAACACATATGTAACTGATGCCCTCACCTGGGTTAAGGTTGACGTAGGTGGTGACACTGGGAGCTATGAACGCGACTCCCAGGGGACGGGTCATGGTTTCCTCATCATAAAACATTTGAAACTCATCCCAGTGTGTGTGACCAAAAAACTGTCCAGTGATTGTACTCTCGTACCTGTACAATTTAAAAAAAAAAAAAAAAAAAAAGGATGAGCAATGAGCAGAGAAACAATCACAATAAAACTGGTTAGTTTCAAAGTGTCACGTGTTGTTTACCAGACACTGACCTTTAAAAACACAAAACCTGCACAGTCAATAAATAAACCACATGCAACCCACAGACATCTGATACAGCCGTGTCAATGAAGGAAGACGAGGAAGTAAAACTATGGTTAACGGGAACGGTTCCATGCATAAAGTCACTCTTTACAATAACCTCTAATCAATGTTTAACACATGCAAAATGTCATTGAGTCTTAAATGAGCCCAGAATGGCGTTGCCCACCTGTTGACAATGTGATAGTAGTTCCAACTCCAGCTGCCTAGACACAGGCCTGGTGGAATGTGTCCAATGATGTGCACCTGAATAATGGAGAGAGAACACAAACACTCCTTCATCCTCATTCAAGTTGATAGGATGGAAGTAAAACCTGTTAGGTCCACCATGTAATAAAGAAGCTGAGGCTATACGTGCTTCCACACCATGCTCTCTTCTCTACAAAATGTTTTCTCTAGTCACCTTCTCCCCCTTGTCCTCACTCATCTGGAGAATCTGGACAAGCCACTGCAGTTGATTGGCAGGATCGGTAGAGTTGACCATCAGCCAGAAGTTCTCCCGTGCACAGAAGTTCATGTTGAGAGACACGACCCTCAAACCAGGCTGAATTTCCAAAGTGTAAAAACCCCCATATCTGAAATTCCAATAGAAATCCATGTAAGTCCACAGCAAAGCAGATAGTAGGATGTGAAAAGGCTAAAATGAAAGAGGATCATCTGACCTAGGTGCAGTTCCTTTAATGAGTACAGTCTTAACTCCGTCTAACATTTGGATATTGTAATCATAAAGAAATGACTACAAAATTTCAAACCTCAAAGTCTTCAGGGCTTGCTGTGGTAACCACGGTGACCATTCCTCAGCCATCGTGTCGTAGAGCCATGCAGCAGATCTGTTGCCATGAACAAAGGGTGGAGGAAAGCTGTTGACTGGTGTGCTCTCGTGGTTTCCTATGGCAGGGTAAACGGTCACATTAGGTCCCAGGTGTCTGAAAAGAAGACAGCAGGAGAGCAGTCAATAGATGCACGTCTGCCGTGTTATTGATACACTGAAAAAGTCCCGTTGTTACATGAGACAGGAAGCACCGTCAGTAGGTTTGTTCTCAAATTCAGTTCATGTGTTCCATATCATTTCCGTTCTTCCAATCAAGTGTCTATGCTCTCAGCCTAAACAATCATGCTTTTACATTTCAGTGCTTCCATCTCAATAACAAAATAACTGTTTGGTTTCTTCACTCCTGACCAAACATTAGCCTTTAAAGTGACCAAACATTAGTCTTTAAAGCGCACATCTTCACCTAAAAAACTTTAATTGTAAAACATATATATATTTGTTTAAATTACTTGTGGATGAGCCTGGAGATGACCGTTAGCTCAGAAAGCTGCTGTTGTCTGGTCTGCGACCAAACATTGTGCGCTGGGATGTCTCCTGTCCAGTACACCCAGTCCCAGGGTCCAGCTTTGGCAACATTTTCCATTAGATTCTCCAATGTTCGTAGTGGCAGGTCACATTTACTGTAGGTTCCCCAGTACCCAGCCTCCCTTCGCTGCCAGCTGGGAGAGCCAGAGTCTTTCCTACAACACAGAGGGTCCTTGCAGTCTGCGGCGCTTCCAGCTTCATACTCCTGTCAGCAGAAAGCACTGCGTTGGATAACTACATGGTTTGATCACAACTACAATTACAGGGATAAAACTAGAATAGTATCGTTAGTCCGAGGCTATGTTTCACTTTTATTACGACGGTGACAGTCACTCACTTGATCCCAGTGGATGTCTGTGAGGAACAGGACCCTGCTCTGTGGAGAACCGGGTTTAGGAGGAGAGGGGGGTGTGACCGGGGGCTTGGGGACCTTCGGCAGTGTGACGTTCCAGGGTGCATAGATGTCAAATTTGCCACAAGAGGGACCAATCAACAGTGCACACGCTTCAGAGGGCCAGAGCAGGGACTCCTGTAGGACCCGAATGAAGTCATCCCTGAACAGCTCTGTTATTTCACGACACACCAGCTCATCGGCCAGATGGAGTCGGATACACGCCTCGCCAACCGCATAAGCCACTCGCTCTTCATTTGTGTCACTCTGTCAGAGGTAACAAAAAAGGCAGAAAAATCAGAGACGTGCTATATAACATTAAACTTCCTTAAAGCAAAATGCCCCATTACTTGTCCTCAAGCAGTTTTCTTTAGTACACATGCAAGAGTACTACTCAAGGTCAACAAAAGGGCCATCTGATCCAAGTGTTTCTACCACATTGTGCTGAATCAACAATACAGCCAGAATTTTTAGTAAGTCACGAGCTTTGAAAGGCACAACGTGAACGTAACCTTGTATACAAGGGAGCTCAAGTGTCATATGTTGCATTCACCTGGCAACATAAGCTTCTATACACTGGTATGAAAAAGGCTATGAGTGAGAATTATGGCACAAATTATTCTTTGGGTGTAAATGGATTATACTGGCATTTTGTTAACAAGCTGTTCAATGTTTGTATGGCTCCAACTGTGTGTTATCTTAATGTTTTGCAAATAGTGTGTATTTACGGTAAAAAAAAAAGCAAATTTGGTAACCTCAGGAAGATAGATGGTGCCATCCAAGGCGAAGGAGGATCAAAGTAAACAAACCACCAATAACCCAAAGTAACCCTGTGAGATCAAATTATCCTGAGCGTTCTTGTGAGTATACTGGCATTCGTGTTGTTGGGTTGAAGTATTCCTATGACATGAGGCAAAGAACAGGAATTGTAATCATCTTTAAGAGAGAATATATACTGTAGATGCGACTTCTACATTGCATTGCATTACAATTGCATTATTATTAATTATTAATAATTAATATTAATATTATTAATTATTAATGAATTAATAATTATTATTAATAATTGCGTTATTGCATTACATTGCATTGCAGGATTTTGACGATACATAGTACCATTTGTTTTTCTAAGACTTTACCAGGAGAGCGATGTCAACAGCGGCGAAGAGTACTTTGCATAGGGGACAAGTGGCATTTTTCCAGTCAAATCTGACATTTAATCG
>JAPTHA010000007.1:17166957-17182037 GCA_029814585.1 Gymnapogon annona
GTGTGTCTTGTCTTATATGTGCTGCTGTAACCTGAAATTTCCCCGCAGGGGACTAATAAAGGGATCTAATCTAATCTGAACATTTCAATATGAATACAAAAAGTGTCTAAAATGCCACGGTGAAGACTCCTTCATTTCTGGCCAAGGCTTATGTGGAGGGACTGATGAGTCCAATAAGTCGCAGGTGTGTGTACAGTCTTTGGCGGGAACGTGACAATCAAAGACCTGCAGGTGTTTAGGTGAAAGGTGACACACACAAGATTCGGGCCACAACGACATCCCATAACCACACGAGGGGAGCACTGAGAGACCACACAGAGCACATCAACACACCATCATTATTATATCTTATTATTATTATTATTATAAGTCTATTGTGGTCTATGCAGCAGTGTTTGCGGCGAACCTGTCAAAGAGTGGACTCCCACTGAAAGGAGACTCATTATCCTCGTGACTCATCATTTTCACATCTTCAGCGGTCCTCTCTTATCGACCGTTATTACCCCACTCCAGCTCTCTAGCGTCAACAAATGTGCATTTGTAATGTCCACAGCCACTTTTGTGCTCTTAAATGTAGTGATTAACATCCAATTACAATTAGAGCAGTAACAGTGTTAGGACGTCTGTATCGGTGCCGTTAAAACAGCTGATGGAAAACAATAATGGGTGATTGAAATGAAAGACCTAATTACTACACTGATGGAAGCACTTTTCTATGAATTTGCTGAAAGAAGCTCCAAGTTTCTTTTTGCACGTGTGAAAACGAATGGGAGTCTGTTGAGTGACAGATGAGATGATTAGTGGGAGCTTCTCAAAAACAGGCTCACGTTTCTGAGTCTACCACCAACATCGCATTCATGCAAAAAAAAAGAAAGAAAATGACAAAGTAATTATTATTATTCAAAGTAAGAGGAAAGGCTTCTTTTTTTTCTTTCTTTTTTTAAGGCTTTTTCTTTTTTTTCTTTGACAAAAATTGATCAATCCTGTTCATCTTAATCAAATCAAAACTTGCTTTTACATTGGGATTTTATTGTGTGTATTATAATGTGTATTTGTTCCTTCAGAAGATACCAGGAGATTTTCTTTGTGTGTGTGTGTGTGTGTTTGTTTATTTTTTTGTCTCTACAGTGATAGATGAGCTGTTTTCCCTCTGCTTAATGTGATTTGAGCTAATGGCCTTTAGATAGTTGGCATACAAACATGAAAGTGGTATTGATCTCCTCATCTAAGTCTCAGCAAGAAAGCAAATAAGTGTAGTTCCCCTGTATACCTCGCTGTTTCACAGAACAAAACTAACCCTGTGTTTACGCAGACTCTGAGAGGGAGACAGAAAGCGCACATAGCCTCTCTTCGAATTTGAATTTCTCACTGTGTGCTCTCTCTCCGCTGCTCCTCAACATTTATTTCTTGATTAGGTATTGAGCCTTGCAAAGGATGGCGTTACATTGGGTGGAACACTTCCAAGGCCTAAAAAGCACCTTTTTTTACTTGGACATTGATCAAAAGAGGATAAAATTCACTGTCCATTACTTGACAGAGGAGATGTTAAATATATTGTGGTAAACTGTTGGATTTCATTTACCTCCTGAAGTTATTGTCAGATCATGTTCTGTGGTTTAGTGATGTTAATAGTGTAAGAGTGCAAATGGGATGTGTTGGTGATGAGCAGCTAGTCTGGATTAAATATAAACCCAGTCATAGTAAATGCATGTTTATTGCGACGTTAAGCAAACATGGTTTGGGTGTGTTCTTGGATAGTTCCGATATTATTGTTTACATATACACTTGCAGAAATGTTGGGTTGGGGCACTGGTGGGGAGTAAATGTGAGATTTGAGGGAAGGACCCCATGCTTGTTTTGGCACATTAATTCCTTCACCCTCACCCATGTCGCTTACATGGTCATTTAAACTGAGATTACATTAACTGATGCCAAATGTTAAAGTCTGTGGCCATAGAAAATGACGCTTCTCCAACTGAAACAGACTATTGACTTATTGCATTGATTATTTGTGTTACCAGTAATCTTCAGTGGAGAATGAGATACACAGTTAAACATGAAATTAGCGTCCTGTACTCCAGCTGGAGGAGAGTTCTTAAAACCAGGATTAGGTCATATCTGTAGCAGTGGAACAGAATACAGTGTACAAAGCTGCTTAAAAAACAGTAATATTCAGATTTTCCTTAACTACAAAAATTGTCTATGGCCAATGAAAATCAAAATTCCTCTAATATTGTTTATCTAAATATTTCCACTGTTGGCAGACATATTATTGCCTTTCTTCAAACACCTTCCACACAAGATCAACCTTTTGATACAATCTCAAGCCCGAATCCTTGTTAATATTCTCTTTCAGTGTGTTTAACAGTGGGTTTGTTTCTTCCGTACGACCACAAATGTAGATGTGTCTCAGGATTCATCCATCTTTTCTGGAGGCAATCTCTGTCTTTACTCCAGCTGACTGTAAACAGAAGCCATGTGTGGCAACCTGCAGTAAAACATGCAAATGAGATACGTTCTCCAAATGTGGTGCCTACATAGCCAAACAATCCTCATAAAAGCAGAATACCATCAGCATATTTCGCTCTCTACACTCTATTTGGGGAAAAAAAGCCTAGTCAGAATATTCAAGTGGAACCTGCTGTTTACTTGACATCTGTCAAATTCAAAATGTGATCAAGTACAATGTTAGTAAACATATAAATGTAAAACATTTTTCAGGTGAAAACCCTGGTTGAGTCATCTCTCCCATCCTCAGTTGTAACTACTTTTCACAGTTTCAGGCTCCAGTCACTCTTTGAAGACACCACCGAGGGGTCGCCGACCTCATTTTCCCTGGAAGATGAAAACATTTGGGAAAAATAGCTGTAACGATATTTAATAGGCAAAAACATTCAAAGCTGCAGTGGAGGTAAGTTCAGAATTGAAAGGAAGTAAAAGAAAAAAAAATTGGTTGTTCAGTTGTGTTTGAGACGCTTCAACAAATGTATATTAAATAAAAAAAAAAAAATCTGCCTCCCGCCAACAATCCACAATGAAGTGCATTCCTTAATAATGTGATTTGCTTTTCTTTCCTGCTGCTCGTGTGATATCTGAACTGGTGCGCACCAAGGAACATAAACACAAATTGTATCTCACATGTGCATTAACGGTTGCGTAACCTCCTGGATGGAGACACGCGGGGTATCACAAAAACACCCAAGTTAAATAGGAGTGCTCCCTTCATCTTCAAAAAGCCAGTGGAGATAGCAAACGGGATGTCAAAGACAATTACACATTAGACGTCTCAGTAATACAAAGGAGGATCTGGGTCTCACTTTCCTACCCACACCGAGGCTGGTTATGCAACCACCACTGTTCCCGCTCAGGCAAACAGCCAGTTAGTTCACACAGCAGGAGCAGTGCTTCCACCATCCCCATACTGAGAAATACAATATAGTACATGCGTCCCAACTCCCAGCTGGTTGGATGGACTCACCAGAAGAACAAGGCGTACGCAGTCAGTCAGAGTATATCCCCTCAATCCTCTCCAATCCTCTGCCATATGTAAATCTATCCACGCTGATTGTTAGACAATCCATGTGAAGTCTTATTTGAGCTACATTGATCTGATAATGGATGACTAATGGTCACAGAACTAATTTCCCCCACCCCGAAACTCCTCCCAGTGAATGAAAATGACCCCATATGAATTCTGGACGGTAGTGAGAACATTAGGACATTTTGTATGATCATTATGAGGCAAATTTGATCTGAATCTGCTTATTTTTGCTTGATTTATGTCAGAGAAAGGATGACTCTATAAGAGAAGTTGAAATCGATAGGGGTTCTTCCATTAGGAGTCCCCTTTTGTTGGTTATGGAGGGAGGAGAAATCCAACTGAATTTGTCCTAGTTATCGTGTCCATGTTGAGGGGATCTGGTAGCAATGGCGGCGGATCCAGACAATCGATACCACGGGAAGTGAAGCCCGCAGCTGAATTTGAGTCAACGTGGGGGGAATCTCAGGTTGGTTCTTCAAATGAAGACAGACATCTACTAAAAACTGTGATTTAAAAACAGCCTTCTGTGTCATGCCTCAAGTTAAGGTTATGGACCCAAATGCAGACAGACACAGATTCTAACTTTACAAAAGGGATTTATTTTAAAATGTATTCAACTTCAGAACTCAATTTTCTTTCAATGAACAAATAACAAAAATTGACACATAAAACATGTAATTAATAATTAATAAAAAGCCCTCCAACAGAAAAATCCAAATCATTAAACTATAACTCAAAATCACACCTAAGTGGCAAAAGGACACGATATTAAAAATTTACAACTTAAAATTTAGCATCGAGCAAAAAACTATTAATAAACAACAAAACTATTTCAATCGCACACTCTAGTCACAATACTCTCACAGGACGAACTCTAGACAAGACTAGACAGTCGGACTCAGAGGATGGAACACTCAACGTTCTGACAACAGACAAAGGGAGACACGCAGACTTTATACACAGCGGATGCACCAGGTGGAACACTTCAGGGATGAATTTGATATTAGAGGTGGGACAGGATCTGGGTGTGAAGCTACTTGACACAAGAGGAGATAAATGCTGGACCAAGACAAGAACAACCAAAATTAAACAGGAACAAACTCACACTTACTCCACCAACACGCATGACATGACATTCGGTGCATTTGACCTGATTAATAAGAGGAATGTTTGGAGGTTGATTTCGCTCATAGGAGATAACTGTCATGACTCTGTTTTCATCAAGTCTGTTTTATATATTTCTGGTTTTGTTTTGATCGCTTCCTGTCTAGTCCTGCGTGCTCTCCTCTTGTGTCTTTCAGCTTCACTCCCATCGCCCTTACCCACCTCGTCAGTAATTATCCCTAATGTATCTCACCTGCGTGATTTCCTTGTGTATATAAGTCTGTGTGTCTTTTGTCAAATCGTTGAGTGTCTTTCCTGTTGGAAGCATTCTCGTCTTGCCGTGCCTTGTCTTGCCTTTAACCCGGTGTGAGTATGTGGAGCTTAGTTTAGTTTTGTAGTATTGTAATGTTGTATAGTCTTGTATAGTGAATCATTGTCTTGTATAGTTTCTAAATTTGTAATTTTCCTTGTAAGAGCAATTTTGAGTTTGATTAGTTTTTGTTTATTTTCTAAATTGTTTTTTTTTCCTCGCAAGAGTGATTTTGAGTTTCATTTTGAATTTAGGATTTTCCCATTGTAGGTTTTTTTCTTTATTGTTAAAATTATTTCCCATGTTTTTGTGCGACACTTTTGGTTTTTCTACAAATATAATCACTGTCGAATCAGTTAGAGTGAAGTGTTGAATGTTCTTGAAGAAGGAAAAAATTAATATTTTATTTTGGAAATCTAGTCTGGCTTGGGTCTGGGTCTGTCGTCTAAGAGTACAATAAAGATATGGTTAAAGATGTGTTCGGACATCCTATAAAGCACAATGTGATTTCTCTTGTTTGTCCTCATCCAGACAGGAGAGTATTACTAATGAGCAAAGTCAACAGTGTTACAGTTCCGTCACACAGATAAAACATAATACTGATGTCTTACATGCTCCTGTAGTTAACACAGCACAGGTGTTCTGAATAGATTACAACTTTTACTGATGATTAACAACATATAGACACGTTTTAAGATTAGCCAACTTCCAGTCTGCAACCTAAGGAGCCATTTGACGGGTACAGGGTTTGGTTTCAGGTGTGTAGACATATACAGTAATGATATGACAGTTTGAATGTTTTAACTAATAAAGACATTTTTCTCCTCAGGGCACATTATTTGGTTATTTTTATTACGAATATCGACATATTAAGCCAGAAGCAACAAAGAAAAACATTTTTGTATTGTTTTGTGCCAGTACAAACCTGTGTTTAGTGCTTGTAACATTTGTCAAAATGTACTGCAATGGAACCCTGGGTTACGAGGACATGGGTTTATGAATTTTTTGGGTTACAAATTTATACTGCAAAAATTTGATTTGCAAGTAAGATTCCTCTGTCGCTAGCTGGCGGAGAAGCTACGAAACTAGCTGAGACAAAGCCAGAGCACGCTACACACCCCTTGTTCATCACAGGGCCTAAGAAAGAAAGTAAAGATGCTAGTGGTCAGAAGAAAACCTGAAATATGATGTTGATGCAAGTGAAACACGAGATCATGGAGAAATCTTGTGATGTTTGAGTGGCCAATTTAGCTAGGGAGTACGGTAAGAGTACGTCCACCATCTGCACAATTTTTTTGAACTAATTCCCTGTATTCCTTTTTAGATAATTAACATAACTTTCTTTTCAGATAATAATAATAAATAAATATTCTTTTCCATGTACCCTACATGCACATATGGGGGTTTTCGTGGGTCTTGGAATGTATTAATTTGTTTTGCATGTATTCTTATGCAAAAACCAGTCCCGAGTTTTCTGGTTCACTGGAAAAGCTCCATTCGGAAACCAATTAAACTCGTAACCTAGGATTCCACTATTATAGCTTAACGCCAAATTAGTGCTGGGAGGTTTCAAGTCTGAACTGATTACCTATGTATTTGTGGTAGTTTCCAGTTTGAGTAGCACATTTTATGGAAGAGAGCTTTTAAACTTGGTAAAGTTTGCAAATGTGGATTTAGTGCTGATTGTGCCATTACCTAACATCGAAGAACACATTTGCACCTAGTGTTACTGTGATAGCAGCACAGAGGGGATGCTGCTGACAACACACCGCAGATATCTTCCTTTAAACACTGCCATTACCGTTCCGGACTGGAACTGCTTCTCCTTGTCCTTCTCTTAGAATTACACATGAAAGCCTTATTAGTGCAGATTCACCACTCAGCAGTTCACCTTTTCACCTATCATTATCATCAGCAGTAGCAGCAGCATTTTTATTATTGTTATTATTACGATGATTGTTACAATCATCATAATAACATTCATTCATTCATCTTCCAAACCCGCTTTATCTTTTGCAGGGTTACAGGGGTCACTGGAGCCTATTCCAGCTACTCAAGGGCGAAGGCGGGGGGGACCCTGGACAAGTCGCCAGTTCATTGCAGGGTCATCATTCACACACATACTCATACAACAGTGCAGGGACACTGGAGGCAAGGTGGGTGAAGTATGTCATCCAAGGCACGTGACACAACGGCACATGATCAGGAGAGAGCGGGTGTCAAACCGCCAACCCTCCGGTTACCAGACGACCTGCTCTACATCATAATAACATCATGATAATCATTATTATTATTATTACTATAATTATTATCTTCACTATTATGATTATTATTGTCATCATCATCATTATTTTTATTGATATAATCTTCATCATCATTATACTGACATATCTTAACCAACTCCTAATCAGCCTTGATATGTGGATATACTTTTTTCACATATAGTCATGAAGGTTGACATCAAACCTCTTCAAACGAACTACAGTGTATCTTCAGCTCAGCGTGTTTTTCCTGATTCCGTAGCAGATACACAGAGCGCGCAGTGTTTCCTCTGCATTACTGAACAATAGCCAACCTGCCAAATAGAATACATGTATTTACTTCTAAGGCTTGATTTGATTCAAAGCCACCTATCACCACTTAGACCCGCCCTTTAGAACAGGTTTCATTATGCAGTGTTTTCATCTCTGTTTTGACTGGGATTACTTTCTTCCACCGACTGCTCTGGCTCCACTGCCATCTGCTACTTCTCCACAGAAACCAATGCATGAAAACCTACACTTGTGTTTTGTCACATTTCAGGATAATTGCAGACTCATGTTTATCGTCCGCTACACTCATTTATGCTAGTCTCTTCAGAGCGGCGTGGGTCGTTATTGAAACAAGCCGGCTGTGTCTGTGTTCGTCATTAGTAAATCACCCGCATGAAGTGGACACATCCTCGGGCGCTTTTTCCCAGATTGCGACCTCAGCTAAATTTGCACCGCAGAGTTAATGTGGCCCTTGGTGTTTTTGTCAGTCTTTATTCATTCAGATTTGAATAAAGACAACTTTAATTATCAGTAAACCGCAATTAATTTACAGCTTTCCATATGCACGCTGTCAGCTCATAGACGTCAGAGCACGGGCACGCGGGTCAATGCGAGAAACAGTGAGGGTTAAACCACTTCATCTACTGTAAATAAGCAACACCGGGTAGCTGTGTGGGCGACTGAGGCTCGACTTATCTGAGTGTCATGTATTTTCTCTTTATTCCAGTTTATGGTGGTGCAACACACAAATGACCAATAGTGGCCCCTGCATGAGTTATCATCCATGTAGCTCTCACAGTGAAGGCGGTTTTCATTCACAAAGATGTGGGAACAGTAACAAAACACCCCTAGAAATTATTAAGATAAGATAGTACTTTAATGGTCCCACTTAAATATACAGAGTAATTAAACTTGGGGAAATTCAATTCAAAATTCAAATTAAAGGTTAGAGGTTAAATCACTGTATCATGTATTGGACTTATCCTAATACTTATAGTGTACCTAGCATTAGCATGTAGCACATTAGCACTTGGGGACTGAATCCATGGCATCATCTGCACTGTTGTTATGGACACTGACAGGAAAGTTAACTCCAGGATATAGATATATATTTAAATGGTGGATATAACTGTAGCACCTTGAGGAAACAACATGTCAAAATACAAAAACAAATCAATAATTATGAAATTGTTTCAATCAGATTTCACATGCGTCAGCATGCACTCTACAAGTCATTTGCAAAACTGATGGGTCATTTTTGCTACACTTGGCACAAAGAAAAGAAAAGAAAACAAAAAAAAGAACAAAAAAAAAAACCCAAGCAACTCAGCTTTGATTGGTGGTTAATTTCTATCCATTTCCCTCTTGACCACATTCCAGTTTGATCCAGTTCAAGTTTGGATATATGCTGTTTTTTCATTTATTCTTTCTCAGTATTGTAGCTGGTCGCAGGGACTGAACTGTGTGCTGCAAAGCATAGTGGGGGTTCATGGTTTTGGGGATAAATGTTGTTGTTGTAATTTAATTTAGGGTAACAGTGCTGTTAGTGTTTGTGTCCTATTGTGTTTTTTTAGTTCAGTTGGCCTTGTCAGTTTTGGAAAACTGTTATGTGTTGGTACCGTGAGTGAGAAGTGTCGTGTGTTTGATGCTGTATTGCCATTATTTTCATCATGGTTCATGTAAAGCATTAAAATAAAGCCATCCAGTTGGGCTGGTGTGCAGAAAGAAACTGAAGCACTGCTCTGTGTGTCAAGTCTTCCACGTAGCTTGCCACAGTATATTATTCTATATGCATCCAAGTTGAATCTGTAGAAGCTGAGTGGATTGGTTTTGTCGCAGATGTGGATTCTAACTCCTCCTTCTGCCTCTTTGGAGACTGATGTGCTGTTTTTTGGAGTCCCTGGAAGCGTCATATGACAAGTCTTACAATGACAGATTCTAGCTGGTCCACTGCAGTCCCAAATACTCTCAGTGCCACTGCTCCACCAGGGCACGGTCTAGCTGTCCCCCTCGATGAAGCTGTGGTCCAACAGCAAACAACAGAAGAAATCTTAATGAACCGTGCGGCCAAGATCTGCTCCTCTCAGCTCCGTGTTTCCTCTTAGAGTTATCACACAAGTTAATTCTTGAGAGGAAAAATCCTTTTCAACTTGGCACACTTCACTCACATACTTGATAATACCTTGTCTGCCTGTCTTTTTTTTTTTGTCTTGCTCGTGCATCCCTCCCATCTGCAATCCCTTGACTGTTAGTCTATAGTCATTACACAGGCTGTAACCAACACACCTAATTAGTGGACATTCATAACCAGATGATAGACAGCACTGAATGGGAGTTAAACACATCCTCGCATCAATACCCATCTGAAAATCGACTATTCTACCAGCCTGTTTTTTTTGTAGCAACATAAGATATATGTATGAACAGTTACTTTGGAAATAACACACCTGTCTGTTAATACATACTGGCTGTTAATATGGGTGCTTGATGCAAACTATAATGAGTTTAAAGCGATTATGAGAGAAGTTTAACATAAGATAATAATAATAATGTTCTCATCAACTGCTCTATTCCTAATTGCATTAAAAAAGAAAGTGCAATACTCATCCAACAGCGGGGATCAGGGGCCAGTTTTATTCCGAAGTCTCAACCAGCACAGTGTGTACGTGGTTGTGAATCCAACAGGAGCATTTACACATTAGCAGATGTTAGCTGTTGGAGTGTGAGCAACGTTGACCTGTTTTGATCGCCCTGCTTTGATTTTTTTTTTAATCACTTATGTGTTGAAAATACGCACTCAAACACTTAATCCTCTTCTTCTCTGCATTTAATTAAAATTTTTTTTTGACAAAACGCCATCATCTGAATTATACTCGCTCTGTTCACAGATGCTGCACATTTTGTCTAGTGAAGTGTATGACTGGGTGTAGAAGGTGGAGTAAATGTTGTATGTTACTTATACAATGAAATACAACAAAGTGAGTCAAGAGAACTTTGAATATTCTCCAACACCCTGTTCTATTGTTCTCTTTCCACTTAATTTGATCCTTTCAATCTCCTCATTCATTATTTTCATTGTCGCAAATGTGGTTTGGATTTGATCCATATGTCATTCATACTAATTACATTTCACAGTTAAACTGGCAAATGTTTAAATGCACTATGAATCTAATCGCTTCCTAATCAACTTTTTTTCTTTTTCAGAAGGAAATTTTCGAGACTTGTGATTTCAGTTTTGCGTACATGCCTTCCTCTCCCTTCTTGTGTGTGATTTATTTTGCCCATTTGTCTAGTGTGTCTCGCCGCCCGCTCCTATTACAATCAGCTATCATCAAAAAGGCATCTCAGTATTAACCATTAAAGCTAATAGAGGATTCCGAAGTATTCATGGCTGATCCGGGGTCATCATTTATCATGAACAGACCTGTGTAGAGGGTTCACATTGGGTAATGTGGGATGTATCTGTACAATGTGTTCTTATTTCTGTTTTCCTTTGATTTTGACATAATAGAGACAGCATTCAGTAATTATTATCCATTTGCACTTGGAGCCTCTCACTTGGTAGTCAGAGGCTTGGATTGATGGAAGAGTTTGATCGATACTTGAGGATGTAAATATCTTTTTGATAAAGTGAATAATGTCATTTCCTTCTAATGCCATCGCTATTCATACTTCATTTATTACTATGCCAAGGAGGTTACGTGATCACTCCTGTTTGTATATCTGTCTACAGGATTATGCAAATAGAGCATTTATGCAAAACGACTGCACCAGTTCTCATCTGACTTGATTGAAGTGTAGGACACAGGCCAAGGATGTACCGTCGAAATTAAATACCGGATGCATAGAAATGGGTGGAACCCGATATTGTTTTTCATTTTATTTACTGCTGAAGAGACAGAGGCTACAAGCATTAAGGCTATGGGTAAGATGTTATTTATTTATTTATTAATTTAATATGGACATAGCAATAACATTGGATGAACCATGATGTATTGTTTTAAGTGTTACAGCACAGGTGCTAATTTACAACACTTGTCCACAGGGGCCTTTTCAAATCACAATTTTAAAAGAACAATATAAAAAAACCACAATTTAAAAATGTGAACATGTAAACTGTAATGTAAACTTGTTCAAGTTGGTTTGGAGTCTTAATCCAGCAGGGAGAGAGTTTCACAGTCCACCCCTTTTAAACGAGAGGCTGAACTGTCCAAAAGATGTTCTTAATGTTGGAAGGACACAGTCTCTGCTGACTGAGGCTCTGGTGGAAGGCCTGAGAGAGCCCTGACCTCTAACCATGAGACCAGAAAGCAGTGGTAATACACAGTTGTTCAAACTGTGTATTCAAATGTTAGTTATCACATTATGGATTTAGGAGGTGTGAGATCAACATCCACTGCCCGGCTAAAAAACAAAAAATACAATATTTGACTGAGACCTTCACTGTATTTGTAAACATGTGTTGTTTGACACATAGTGCTGTAGTGTCACATTAAGGTTCATAAGATGTTTTCCGTCTATCGTTGCTTTAATTTTTGATTGTTGATGATGGAGAATGGGACTGCTGCATCAAGTCTTCATCACAGTCTGGACTTTATGGAGGTTCATCCATGTGTGAAAGTGATGTCTCATTCTCCCTGAACCATTCTGTCGCAAGCCCGATGATCCATCCCATCATTGCCCCATCTTATAGACATTAAAGGCATGAGAGGACACTTACTGTACCAGGTAGAGTTCAATAACCTGTTCCAGCTGAAACATCATTAACCACTGCAGTACTTACACATGGACCCATAAATAAAACCCGGGTTTTATGTATTTTTTGTTGTTGTTGAGCCATTATTTACCTCTACCTGGTACAGTGAGTCGCCTCTCATGTCTTTAATGTCTAAAAGACAGGACAATGTTAGGATGGACGATCAGGCTTGTGACAGAATGGCTGATGGAGAATGAGACATCACTTGCCCACATGGATGAACCTCCATAAAGTCCAGACTGTGATGAAGACTTGATGCAGCAGTCCCATTCTCCATCATCAATAATCAGAAAAAAACATAAAAAAAAATATTATGAACCTTATTGTGACACCACAGCATTGTCAACAAACACACGTCACAGTGAATGTCTCCTCCCATCAAAACCAAAGGTGGTGCAGTCAGATGCGTGCAGTCAGATGCATGTGGCTGCTTTTTTTTTTGTCTGGGCAGTGTATGTTTCTCTGTGACTCAGAGAGATACAGTTCACGTATCTTTTTGCATTTTTTCTTGTCTCTGTCAGTGTACCTTTCTCCTTTAGTTTGTGTGTGTGTGTGTTTGTGTGTGTGTGTGTGTATATGGTGGGTATTCTGTCTCTTGTGTCTGATCCTGCCATTGTGGGTCAGGAATGCGATCTTGCAGTGCATGGATGTAACTGTATTATTGTCTTATGAAAAATACGAAAAAATAATGGTATTAAAAAAAGGTCACATTATGAAATCAACCGTGTGTAGGAAGTAGAGTTTGTTCGAGGGCACTTCTCCAATAGGACTGTGTTCAAACCGAAAAGCCTCTGGTGTCCTTTCAAAGGCTCCAAATGCTGTGACATATTTACAGCCCACGACTGAAATCCTCCCTCATTAGCTAATTTTTGATTAAACAAACCATTGGCACCAACTGACATGAGGGAGGAAAGCATAAGTCATCATTTGTGCTTTTGTGGTTTGTTAACTGTAATATTGAGTGGAAGAGGAGTGGAAGAGGGGTGGAAGAGTGGACTAATGGCCTTGGCGGATGTGGGCGCTCTCTGAGGGATGCTTTTCTTCCCTTCATGTGGAAATTACATTGTGAGGATGTCGCTGAAACCATTAGGAGTCGTCCACTTGAGGGAACGCAGAACTTGGACAATGACTCGAGACAGAAAGATATTAAAAAAATATATATGTGAGGCTTTTTTTTTTTTTAAACTTGAGGTCGGCAGTGATTTACAAATGTAATTGACTCCAATCAGTTTGAAGCGTTTCAACATTTATAGTCAGTTTCTCGGGACACTTCCCCAACGGATGCGATTCCGCTTTAAAGCCTCTTATTAAGACTGAATCCATTCCACATCAGGCGGTGACACCTTTACGACACGCTTATGTGCATGCACGTCTATCTGTTGTATCTTTCTGTTTTCATGTTTATGTAAGCATCGTTATGTCATGTGGTGATTCATGCATGAATATCCCCAGTGGCTGTTTTTTTTTTATTTTTTTTTTTATTGTCAGTCATGGAAAGCTCCAGAGCTAATTCTGATTCATGTTATAAGAAGCTTTGTGTACGTTGTATATACAATATGTAGGACATGTGGAAGTGGAGGAGAGGCTGATTAACATATCTGTACATTGCAGAGGGCATGAACGAATGGAACATAAATTCCTGTCATAAAGGTCGGCAGCTCTTTCATCAACAACTCGACACTATAATTAATGCAGGTTGAGGATATTCCATGATTGTAAACGTTTCCGTATTTGTCTTTTTGATCCTACTCAACAAACTGCCTGTAACAGTTCATTTTTCTGCTGTATATTTATTCCGATGGTGACATTACCCTATAGGATTTTTGTGTGTGTGTTTTGTGAATTATATTTTCCAAAACCAAAACCAAAAACCAAAGTCCCTTTGTTGTTTGTATTCATGCCTCCCAGAAGATGACGCCTCTGATGCTTCAATTTTCTACAAAACTACCCCCTACCAACTTTTATCTCTGTTTTGAAAAAAAAAAAAGAATGGCCAGATTTTTCAGCCAATAAAAATCTCCCAAGATAAAGAATCCGGATTTTCAAAAGTGTCCACTGGCGCTTTATTTCCCCTGTGCACAAACAATCAAAGTTTATTTCCAAAATCAAAAGATAATTGCACGTCTGTAGCTCTAGCTTTGCCTTGAGAAATGCTCTCACAGGAGGTGAGATGCCTTTTACATATGCCAGCAGGTTGTGTGAAATAAACAAAAAGCCTGGATCGGATGGAAAACAAAGTTGCTCAGGAGTTGAATAAGGCTGAAGAAAAGTCGAGGGGATCCTGACAGTTGTTACTTTGGGGGAGAGTAAGAATGGAAAGGTGACAGTTTCAGTTTAAATAAAGAATGATTATCATTTGTTTTAAATAAAGGGTGACAATCATTCATTTTAAATAAAGGATCACTATCATCTGTGTTAAATAGATAGTTATTATCTCTGGGGTGTAAATTAAGGAACATTTTGACACCCTCATTTGGCACTGACACCCCCACCCCCCTCAACACACACACACACACACACACACACACACACCTTCGCCCTAGAGTATCTGGGATAGGCTCCAGTGACCCTGCAAAGGATAAAGTGGATTTGGAAGATGAATGAATGAATGAATGAATGAATGAATGAATGAATGAAGGAAGGAAAATACACATTCAGATAGATAGATGGATGGATGGATAGATAGGTAGATGGACAGATGGATGGATGGATGGATGGATGGATGGATGGATGGATGCTGTTCAGTTCTGTGGGTTCAACTCCATCCACCCATAACCCATAAAGACCCAAACACCCACCCATAACCCATAAAGACCCAAACATCCACCCATAACCCAT
>JAPTHA010000007.1:17200330-17212853 GCA_029814585.1 Gymnapogon annona
TTTCACTGTTTATAGTACTGTTTACCCTGAAGTGCAGTGTTTTTCACTGTTTATAGTACTGTTTACATTGTTACATTGTTACTGCCCATCTTATTTATTTCTGATTTATATTGACTGTGTGAATTTTTGTTGTCACCTTGCACTGCAGCCACTCATGGCTTTAGATTCACTCAGTAGTTGTGCACTTTTCTATCTTCCATATTTATTTGTGTCATCAGTTGCCAATATATGACATTTCATTACCAGATTCATTGTGTGTGTCTGTGTAATGAGTTCGGCCACTTTACAGTTTGTGATATTTAGCCCTGCTGATCCTTTGCGAAGAGCTGGAGTCTGTGACGTACATGTGTCAGCCTGCAAAGTCCTTTCGGGCCTTTCAGTTAAGACCGCACGGCTGACTCCTGTGGCCCCGAGTTGCTACTTCTTTGCTGGTTGTGAAGTAGGGTAACTGAAAGCGTTTGGAGCGGGGCAGCGATGTGACCGTGATTGCTGTTGTTGAGTAGCAGCGGAGGAGCTTGTTGGCAACGCGGACAAAAGCTGTGATCAAGATAAGGCCTTTCAGAGTTCAATAGTTTTGGATTTTTTTTTTCCTGTTAGCCCAGTTTTTTTTTTTCTTTGTCAATCAAGCCTGGCACCAAAAAAGAAGTCTTTAACACCGACATCTCAACAAACCGTCTGCTCTCTCAAAGAATGACACACTTCTCAGTAGGGTTAGTGTAATTCTAGTCATCTTTTTCTGGTATGAGGAAAGGTTGAATATTTTAACCCATGAAGACCCAGTAGTACTTCTGTGGCAGTTTCCAAATGCATTTTTCTCTTTATTTAACCTGTATTATGTGATTTATTATCACTGCATCCCTCTGAATGAATACATTTTTACTGTAAAACATATATTTTTCTATATTCAATTTTTTTTAGTTTTACTTGAAATGCACATGACAAGTCACAGTAAATTCAATGTTTATTATATCAAAAGAGAGAAAGCTGAAGAAAAAGCAGACTCTATCATTGACTGAACACAAACCCAGTGTGTCCATCCACTGTCATTGATTTAACTCCATGGGTTTTACTGGTGAGTCAATGTTGCAGAAGATTACAGTGTTTCCATAGTAACTATGGAGCCTGTGAACCTAGGTGTTTACAGTTTAGCATCATCGAACTCTGCAAAACGAGTTTAGCATCATCAAACTCTGCAAACTATACATAAAAGCTATAAAATCAATTTCACTGTTCATTTTTCTTTTGAGTTTATTTACCTCACTGGTGATATAGGCCGTAGAATGTTGTAGCACATCTCTGAGGTTTATATATAAAGTTGGAATAAAACATATTTACCTCTTCTCATGACGTGAAATCATTGCACCTGATCATACACTACTGATGTGTATGAATAGGAACAAAAATGGGAAAGTGTCTGAAAACACTATGATTGCAACTTTATGGGCAACAGTGTGTACATGATGCTTAAAGCAAAAACAAAAAAAAAAAAAATCAATATTCAATGAAAAATGTATGCTGCGTGCACAAAGTCTTATTTCATCTTGTACGTCTTGTATGGTATGAGTCACTGTTGTGGAGAAACTACTGTATCTCTGTTGGTTGAATGTAAAGGGGGGGTGTGTGGCGGAAGGGCACATGGCTTTAGAGCGGATGCTTTCTGTGTCTTAGCAGGGGGTTGTGAAAAGAATCAAGGTAAAATCTATTTAATTAAAAGTTAATCATAACATAATGCATAATCAGTATTTATTTCATAATATCTGCATCCGGGATTCATTAAGTAAATCCATGGAATTTCATAAGAAGACTGTCCTGTTATCTGATTTAAGTGAAAGATACGCTATCATATTTTTCTGCTTTAAATGAAAGCGTGGATTAACAAAATGAAAACCTAATGCATGGATTATGTTTGTTAATCCATGCATTAGATGCAATTAAAGTACCTTCTTACTCATTAAATGATAATCATATCACAGGTCACTAGTTAAACCTCCGTATGGGTATTGCTTGATTACTGAAATTCAGAAACGTGATAATTTAGTCTGTGATCAGAGAGATAGTGTGTGTCCAACTGTGAACTTCACTTTAACCCTTTCACTAAAGTGGCCAGCTGTTTTAAAGTTGTTTTCTCTGATATGAATGGGTCTTAATGTCACAGTTTACAAAAATACATCTTGAAGTAGGTTATCATTCATGCAAGAAAGGGTTCAAACTCTTTACCATATTAATCGGATGATGCAACTTTAAAATGTTTCATTTTATTGCCGATGAGTAACCGGTGAGACGATGACATCAGAGCAGAGCCAACTAATCAGTGTTTCCCTTCTGTGAAGCTGGAGATACGCTGCACTTTTTATCCTCTTCATATGCATTACAGGCTTTTCAATGGAAACGCTGCCCATTATTATTGCCAAGGTGTAAATCTAAACACCACACACCTTCCGAGCTATTTATTCATTTATTTAAAATGAATCAGTCAGTCTTTTTTTTCATTTTACATTTTTACTCTCAGCTTGACCCCGAATTAAACTGTGTCTCATCAACAGGTCATTCAGTACATTCCTTTAACAGCCGTAGGCACGTACAGTATGTGTTGACTTTGATTGTGAGGATGAGTCAAGACCACAATCTGGATGGCATCCCCTACAATTATTCATCATGAGCGCACAGTGATTTCTCCAACCCCTCCCCCTCTCACTTTTTTTTTTTTCTTAATCATAATCCTTGCCTCTAGTGCTGGATCACCTCCAGCCATGTGTCCATGTCCTGCCGTCTGCTGCTGTCTAATCTGCTTTTTACTTTTCCGACGCCTTTGTGGCATTTCTTTCATCTGTCTCTCATACTTGATGCTAGCAAAGTGTACAAAAATGTTTATTGTGAGGCCGACTCATTGTTTGAAAATATGGCGTGATTACTATTGGCACATGAACAAGTGTATGTGTCATTATCTTATGGTAATATCTGATTTGTAATTTCGAGAAGTGGAGCGTAGAGGTGCAGTTGATTAAAAGATGAGGAGAACAGTGGGGTTGTGTAGGTGAGAGGAAGTAGAAATGTTTCCAATTAGAAAGATAGTTTTCATCGCGTTGTGTTCATGGTACATTCATGGTGTGTTCGTGGTGTGTTCATAGTCTGTTCATGGTTTGTTTATGGTGTGTTCATGTTGTGTTCATGCTGCATTCGTGGTGGGTTCATGGTGTGTTTATGGTGCGTTCATGTTGTGTTCATGGTGTGTTCGTGGTGTTACAGTAGATGAAAACTGCTGAAAACTAAGCAGATGCTTTGTTTGACCGATTCAAGGGTAACAGAACTCACATAAAAGAGCAGAAGGGAATGTCTGCAAAAAAGAAAATGTGGGTTTCACTGAGAAAACAAACAGAAAAGCTTTCATACGGTAGCTTTTAACATATTGACGTTCACCGACTGGAGACATTTACAAATGACCAACTGTCACAAAGTCTGATTTATTAATATTTATTTTCCATAGTGCTTCAGGAGAGCTGTACACGTAATGCATATCTTTTTTCTTTTTTTTCTTTTTTTTTTTTAATAGACAAACCTTTTTTTTTTTTTTTTTTTTTTTTTTCTGATGAGACTCGGCATCACAACCAAGCCTTCGGAGAGCCAAAATGTCATATTCCATTACATTCCACAGTTTTCCCTTTGGTTCTCGTTACTAAGACCGTCCCTCTGGGTATCACCACCTGCACCTGTTGGCCAATTCCAGTCAATGAACATTGATCATAAATAACATTGGACAAGCATGCACATTCACATTCACACAACCTCCGGAACAAAAGACATTTATTAAGACAACAAAGTCAAGTGGCTGAACGCCTTAAAGGAAGGAATGCCATTTAAGTCAACAATCCCCATTTTCGCTTGTATTCTTCAAAACGTTCTTTTACTGTGGCATCCAAATTTAATCAGGTGCCTTTTAACACCAGAAAAATAATAAAACATTACCGTATTTATTTTTT
This sequence comes from Gymnapogon annona, assembly GCA_029814585.1. Taxonomy (NCBI): domain Eukaryota; kingdom Metazoa; phylum Chordata; class Actinopteri; order Kurtiformes; family Apogonidae; genus Gymnapogon; species Gymnapogon annona. The sequence goes on from JAPTHA010000007.1 coordinate 17,204,308, forward strand.
TTTACTTTTTTTTTGCACAAGAGTCACTTATGACATATGAAACACACTCAGATGCCATATTTGATAAATAACAACACGAGTAACATTTGATTGAACCCCTTTGCAAACAGAAACCATACTGACAGTTTGTTGGTTGTTGACTGTAAATATTTATCAGGTGAAAGGGGAGTTTGTGCTTTAAAATGGTTTGAATTGCTGGTCTGCTGATGTTTTCCATCATCGCTGTTTGTAATCGTGTACTAGTTTTTTGTTTTTTTTGTCTTTGTAAAAAGCAACAGGAGGTGCATAGAAAAATGTGTGTCACCATTTCAGTGATCAGTCTTTTTCCTTACAACAGTAAGGGTGTTCATTTATGTTCCCAATGCTCACTCTTTATTTTTTTTTTTACATAAGTATAACGATGATGCATCCTTATTCTCTGCTCATTTCTGAGCTAATACTGTTTAAGCTAAATATTATCAATAAACAAGAACCAGGCAGAGAGATAACAGTAAAAGGAGAGGATAACGAGGTCATATGTGAGTCCTGCGTCTACATTTGTCTCATAAAAGACCTCATAAATCGGATACACACTGTCTGGCAGACGCTTATTTCTTATAAAAAAATATTACATTAGCCTCCACAGGTGTCTTGCTTAATGTATCTTCACCTGTTTTTATAGCGTTGCCCTCTCGACATGCGATTTAATTACTGAGTGCTATGATTAGTCGGTATGCTGCAATCTGTGTGGTTGCGGTTCATACATGGCACCAGTTATCAAAATAGAACAGCTGTGCCAAACGGCTAATAAATGCCATGGCGCTGAGAGAACAGAAATCTGTTGGTAAAAAAAAACTAAATAAAATGAGGGGACCTAAGTGTCCTGAGCCTGTAAATACAAGGGTGTGTCTCTTCGTAGATTGTGCTTGAAGGCGAGACAGGGTTCAAGCCACAGCATATTGACATTTGGGAGTGTGTCAACTCATTTGAGTACAGCACTCACATTGATTGGCCTCACCACACTCACAGACCTCAGCGTTTATCCTCCTCCAAATGAAAACGCTGTGACACCCTTCAACCGCTCAGCGCCTTTTACGTTGGAATCAGAATCGCATTGACATCCGTATGTTTGCTTTGTCGACTTGACGCTTAACATACAGGTTAAAAGATTCTCAAAAATGTGCTACCAACAACCAACACCCTTCCCTTAATGCCAGAAAAAAACAAACCTGACTCAAACGATGTTTTTATCTGCTTCTATTGTCTTTGGATTTGCCCCCCAAAAGTAGCACGCTGCAAAAAATGAAGTTAATAACACTTGAAAGGTGGATTAGATGCCTTTTGTTTCCGGGAAATGTATTAAAGCTGCCATGTTTTCAGTATGAAAACATGATTCATCACAGGATTAAGAGGTGAGAACAACAGATACCGCTTCCAAAGATTAAAGCCGTGAGTTGACGCTGCTGTACCAAGTTGAAATAACAGGACGGACCATGTTAATTATGCACTGAAAAATAGTGCACGTAGCCTTTAAGCTGCCCGACAAAGTGTCACACTCAGTCAAACACAGACGTTAAGAGTGTGGACAATATGCATAGGGAACATAAATGAACAGAGTTACATAACGCTGCTGTGGGTTATATAGAAAGAAAACACAAAGGGAGGGAAAAAAAGAGGCAATATTTGTTCTTCTGCTTCGGCGATTGAGCCCCCCACCCCACCCACCCTGCCTGAGGTCTGCATGTGAACGTCTGTGCGAAGCTGCAGAGGACATTTTTTATAGATGAATGTCCTGAATACATAAAAAGAAGCAGTATGGAGGCAAACAGGGTTTTTCAGAATGGGGTAGATTTAATAGAAAATATGGCACTTGCCGTAATTTTTTTTTAAAATAATTGACACTACTGTATAATCTGTAAGGCAGTACTTTTTTTTTTTAAATGAAAAGAAGACCCCTTAAGAAGTTGATCTTCCGACAGGTAATAATTTTACATAGTGAAATACACCCAACTACACTAGTTATGTCAATGTCTTTGGTTTGAATAGAAGTCTTTGCTCGGTAGGTGCATCTAAAACATCCATCCATCCATCCATCCATCCATTTTCCGCCGCTTATCCGGGGGCCAGGTCGTGGGGGCAGCAGTCTTAGCAGGGAGGCCCAGATCTCCCTCTCCCCAGACACTTCCTCCAGTTCATCCAGAGGGACCCCAAGGCGTTCCCAAGCCAGCCGAGAGACATAGTCCCTCCAGTGTGTCCTGGGTCTGCCCGGGGGCCTCGTCCTGGAGAGACATGCCCGGAACACCTCACTAGGGAGGCGTCCAGGGGGCATCTGAAACAGATGCCCGAGCCACCTCAGCTGACTCCTTTCAATGTGGAGGAGTAGCGGCTCTACTACGAGCTCCTCCCTGGTGACTGAGCGCCTCACCCTATCTTTAAGGGTGCGCCCGGCCACCCTGCGGAGGAAACTCATTTCGGCCGCTTGTATCTGGGATCTTGTCCTTTTGGTCATGACCCAAAGTTCATGACCATAGGTGAGGGTAGGAATGTGGATCGACCAGTAAATTGAAAGGTGAGCCTCTCATCTAAAACATTCTTCACTTTTTACTCCATAGTTGACGTTTCTCCTTGAGTTCGTACTCATCAGAACAATCACTTTCAGGTCTGTTTCCCTGAAGTTACCTGGACGCCCTTCTGCTTTCTAAGTGGTGGTCCTCCATCTTAATTTCGTCTTCATGATAAGAAATTCACTTGCCCCTGCCTCACTTTTCACCACAAATATCACTGTTTACCTGCTATGAATAATCATAATACATGACATAATTTTGCATCTGTTCTTGAATTATGGCTTAGCACTTTATTTTTCCTTTAAATAAGAAGACAACAAAAATCTAAAATAGAATTCAAATGAAAACTGCTGAAAAAGCCTATACAGGAATTGTATAATCAGCACCATAATCCCAGATTTAAACAACTGCAAGATAATATATTTTGGTAGAATTTTGCTCTGGGTCTTTGTCTTCATTAGCGTCAATTTGACACTGGAAAGAAAGCAAATGCGTTCCCAGCGATGCAGTGAAGTAGAAGCAGGGGGCTTCTGGGAGGCTGTTTTAGATGCACTTTGCAACTGTAGAGAATTACTGGAAAAGGAGGTTAAGCATAGGCCAATACTAAACTAGTTTGTGTAGGGACGCTGAAGTTCAATTGCATGATGAAAACACACTTCATATACGTCACCAATAGAAATAGAACACGGTTATAAACCACACTAACACTAATTTACAAAATACCCCTTTACAATGGTCTTCATACTCCCTTTTATATGGCAGCTATTTTAATTTCAGACAGTTATAACACTACATAATGCTCGGTAGGCACCCTGAGATGGGAATACAGATGAGTTCCAAGAATTATCTACATCTTTCAAAACACACAGTCACTTAAAAGGCAATGAATGTCACTTGTCAGTCAAATTAAAGACAACAAATTGACAATAACTGCTGACACCTCTGCTTGATGTGTGTTTTTCTTGCTTCGTTCTTTCTTTTTTTGGCAAGCATTAAAATGTGTCATAAATGTCATTTCTATTAGAAAACCAACTCAGATAAGATCAACTACGTATGAAACCAAAGCCTAAAAATCACGACTGTTATAAGGCGACTGAGCTTAACAGTCAAATGCTGCTGCGTGTGATGTAGGAGGAAGAGGAGTCTATCTGTTCTGTCACTGGCTGTACATTTTTTTGACCTTTATTTTCCCACTTGGGCAGAAGGTTTAGTCTGTTGTGAGGCGGCTGAACGCATGAAATCGTTCAGTGTGTTTCGTTACTCTGCAGCTCTGAGATAGGAAATGCATTGCAGCATTTGAAATACTCTGAACCATTTTAAGCCAATCAGACAGAACCTCCCATCTTCCACGTCGGGAAGCAAAATGTTAAAAAGCTACTGGTGCCATGGGATGCTACAGAAAACCATTGCATGCCAGGTTTTTTTTTGTAATATAGTGACATCGGCGTGGGCATTTGTTTGTCAGATTATTCTGCACTCTCGACATTATGTATCTCAAAACATTCATTGGGAACTGAAAATAAATATATTTAGTTTTTTGTTGGGGGGGGTAACAGAAAATAATTGAGAAGCACTGCACTAGGTCATTCATTATAACTATGAAATCAATGTTTATTCTGTCAATACAGGTTAAACTTCCAGTGACTTAATATAAACTATCATGTATCTTTCATCGCCTTTTTAAATTTTATTCTAAAACCAGGTCAAATATGTGCTGTGTGCTCATTTGACGAGTACAGCATCAGCAGCAGATAATGTCTGTAGGCGTCCTCTACTTACTCCATCACACGGATGATGTGTCGAAATGAAATCTAAAAAGAATCACAGATAATGAGATTCATATGGTCATATAGTCGCGGACGTGACTTGCTTTGAATAATCTTGATTTTTTTTCTCCTGAATCGTGTGAAGCATTAATAAGCAGTATGAGCTTCATTGAGTTTATTACTAAGTTGATTTTGTCCTTGTTCTTTGGAGTGCAACAGGGCTGGACCTGGCAGCACAGTGCTATGCTACTTCTGTGTTTAGGCTCAGTGTGTGTGTGTGTATGTGTGTGTGTGTGTGTGTGTTTATGTCACCGTGTCGGACCCTCTACATTACAGACAAACCGACGCAGTCTCCTCCTTTGCACATGTAGCGTTCACGTGAGGCAAGTTGAAGTATTTGAGGCTTTTGAAGTTACTCCAGAGGTGTATGTTTATCAGTGGTCACTCGTTTTTGTGGAACATGTCTAAGAGTTTTACAGCAGCAAAGGCTAAAGGATATTACATTTTTCATGTAATACTAAAGTACCATTCAAATAATTATTTTGTTTTTTTTTGTTTTTCTTTTCTCCGAGTTCTCAAAGAACAACGTGAAACTGGGATGCATCACCGAGTTCTCCAAGGACATTGGATATCCTTTTTTTTGATGTTGGCACTGATATTGTTGAACGGGTATGAATCAAGATGAAAGTTATTTTGTACAAAATTATTGGACTTGGTCTTCAGATGACATTTTTGAAAATTCACTTGCATAAAACTGTCTAAATATGTCCACTGGTACAGAGCAGATAGTGGAATTTCAACAGAAACCAAGCTGTGTATTTCAGTTTCAGCTGTTGCTTGATCCTCTGGAGCTGCACAACCATCCAAATGTCACATCAAAACAGGAATTACCATTAAACACACTCAAAACTCGAGTTTTCTTTGTTTTCGCAGGTGACATTTCATTCCTTGTTTGTGCGATCTCTGACTGACTCGTTGTTGTTGAGCGGTGGAGGTGGCGACTGCTTGCTCCTCATGCTCCTGCCGTCCGTGGCAGCTCGTGAGGTCTCTGTCACAAAGAGGCGAGTCACCCACACCGAAGTGACAATGCGTTTGTACTCATTCCTGAAGTTCCTGTTGAGTAAGCCATATATGATGGCATTCAGACAGCTGTTGAAATATGCCATGAAATAGCTGACCACAAAGAGCCACTCGGGGATACGGGGGATCACACGGGACGGATCTATGGCCACGGCTAAGCCAATCAGGTTGAGTGGAGCCCAGCAGATGGCAAACAACACAAATACCACGAACATGGTAATGAAATTCCGCAAGTCACTGGGTCGGAGGCGGGGGCTCTCCTCAGTCTTTACTTTACGTCGCACCTGGACAAGATAAGAACACATGATATATGACTTTCATGCATATACATGTACGCAGATAAGACCATCTATCTCTCTGAGTGTCTCTTTTTCTAGGCAAAAAATAGACACACACCCAATGACACACACGCACGCACACACACATACACACACACACATACAGCCACTGAAATGTGCAAATATCCACACTTTCAACCTTAAGCTGTCAAACATAATATCACAGGTGCCGTCACAGACACCAAATGTGGCATATCTCTGCAGCATCTAGAGCCTCTCTTTTAATCTACACTGTGCAATTAAATGTCAGATGTTGCGTGTCTGAAAGAGACTTGTGTGGTTTCGGTGGAGGGGTGATGCATTTTGTGATATGTTCTGGCATTTAACGCGGCTTCTTTAGTCAAGGGTCAAAAACTGAAAGGTAAAATTTTTTAACTCTGAGAGAGACCACTGTTCCACATCTAACTGAGATGAAACCTGGTTGGGCGATCCTATTATATGGTCACAGAGGTGCACACATCATTTTGGGTTAATTACCTGTTTACTGGTTCATTGGAAATCCCTAATCATACTGTTTTAATTAATAAAAAATTGAATTAATGTGCCATATGAGGCTGTAATGTTGTAAATAACAAAAAAACAGACCTGAATCACAAGTACCCAGATGCGTAGATAACAGAAGGTAACCACGGCGATGGGAACCAGGAAGTGAACCACCACCACTGCCACGGTGTAGGAGCTGCTTACATTCTGGGCGAAGGTACAGGAGTAGACCCGCGGGTCGTAGCGTAAAGAGCCAACGAAGAAATTGGGGATGATGGCCACTACTGTGAGGAGCCATATTAAGGCAACAAACAACAGAGTGTTGCGGTAGCTGTACAAACGGCTATAGGAGAATGAGTGACAGATGTAGCAGTATCTGTTCACTGCTATCCCGGTGATGTTGAAAATGGAACCGATGACACTCAGTCCCATGAGAAAACCGCTGACCTGTAAAGGAGCCAACAGTTTATGTCAAGAAATAGCAGTAAAGTCGGACGTCATGTTGCTGTGTGTGATACGGTCTTACCATGCACTGTGTGTTTCCAAGCGCCCATCCGTCGTGGAAGAGAGCGTAGAGCACAAGGGGATATGGATAGAAGGCTACCACCAGGTCAGCAAAGGCCAAACTCACCACAAACACATTACCTGGACAGGAAAAACAGAAACACTTGAAGGATTATTCCATCATAGGTCATAGTTTTGAACTACACATAGGAAACGGAGGTGAATTTGGGGGTCAGTGCAGTTCAGGTTGTAATTGATGACCCCAAGTGGTTTGAACTGCAGCCAGAGCTGACAGCCCAACCCTATTGTTGGAGGGCGGAGCCTAAGGAGTTCAAATGTAAACACACCCAGGGATCTGGACTCATTCTGAATGAGACCTCAGCTGAGTATATGCTTTACCTGTGACCATAATAAACTGAGTTAAACTGAGAGCATGATGCAACTGGACTCGTCTTTAGATCTTCCAATCAAAGAACATGCTAATGACATCTGTGTTTGACTGGAGCCACATGGTCTGTATACTGTTCATTTGAATGTTGTGCACATTCCTTAACCCTGCTCATGTCAGCGCAGTAAATTTCCAAAATGTTCTAAACCTACTGCCTGCAGACACTCAGTAAGCTGCAGGGATTTGGTAATGTGTTTGCAAGTCGTTTCCAGCTATGGTTAAGTGCAAAGATCTCCCTGACCCATGGGCCAATCTGGCTGCCGACTTTTTAAAGATTGTTATCAGAGTGAGCTTTGATTGCACACTGGAGTTTCGTAGCCTCTGCCCCACAGTCAGTTGCCTCGTCCTGAACTAAGTTTTATTCAGGAAGGCAGAGTTGGTGCAACTTGAAAGAGTATAGATGGAGAAGACTCTGCACTTGAGCTACTCTGACACCGGGGGCACCCAGGTCATTTTTCATCTAACTGAACCTCAGTCTAATCCACAGCTTGATCCGCAGCTCTCACAGTCCAGTTGGTGTGTGGCAGGGAGAAGGCTGAGGTTGCGTTTTCATTAATTCAATAGTATGAGCCGCTCCATTTATGCATCACAGTAGCTTCTTCACAAGCTGCTTGTTTTGTGGCACAGCACGGTCATTATAATGTTCGGAATAACCTCGCACTTTTGCCACTCTTTCCACAAACCTAATTTTTCCTAATCCACCAAATTTCACTATATCTTTGTGAAGAAGACTTTTTTTAAACACAGTTCTCATTAAAAAGCTTCCTCGTGGACCAATTTCTTTTTTACTAAATCAAACCGTGAAACTACTTTTGAAGATGTGGATCCAAAAAGCCAGAGATTCCTGTACAGAAGATGGTTTGAACTCTTGTTTTAGGTTTGTTAAAAACAACTATAATGACATTTCAGGATGCATCATTAGTGACAATTGAACAGACACTGAAAACTGATCATCCCTTTAACCCATAAATACCCAAACATCCACTAGTGATGAAACCCATCGACTGCTGTAATATGTAGTACTCATTGATCCATTAATTTTATCAATACATGTAAATAACTGGTGTAAATACAGTTTATCATGCTTTCATGGTCATCAGATACAGTATGACCCATTTGGATGTTCAGAGGATTTGTAGCCACCGTGTAGAACAAGGCCATCACCGTGAACACCGGCTGCCCCCAGGGCTGCGTCCTGAGCCCCCTGCTGTTCACCCTGATGACCCATGACTGTCTTCCCCCGGTATAACACCAACCACATAGTAAAGTATGCGGATGGAACTACAGTCGTGGGCCTCATTCGGGATGACAACGAGCTGGCCTACAGGGAGGAGGTGCAACACCTGGTCGACTGGTGTAAGAGGAACAACCTGCTCCTGAACAT
>JAPTHA010000007.1:17265840-17276131 GCA_029814585.1 Gymnapogon annona
GTGCGTGTGTGAGTGTGTGTGTGTGTGTGTGTGTGTGTGTGTGTGTGTGTGTGTGTGTGTGTGTGTGTGTGTGTGTGCATTTTAGCATTTTCAATGATACATGTTAACAGACCAAATAACATGCACCACTGTGATGCATAGAAGTAAACACACACGCACAGAGATATGTTACATACAAGGTTTGAGTCATGTGTCAAATCCTGAATGTTTTCCAATTTCATTTTGAATTGTAATAGCAGTAAACATTTTTAGAATAACTAACCCTATGGTGCTTTATGTTAGTCTTCTTTTATACTGTTACTTCTGCTACACTCAGAATACATGCTGTCCTTGAACAACGTGTCTTCAGAAGCTCCACCGTGGAAACATTGATTCATAAATACATTTATGGACAGACTCCCCTTTTGTTCAGTTTTCACTATTCTGACAAAATAGCCTTTGAAGTTATTCTGGGCTTTTATAAATATCTACATGGTCAGTGAATTACATACATTAAAATACCTGTTTTCACTGAAAAACTATAAACTGCAGAGTATTATATATATATATATATATAAATGGTGACAAACCATTTAAGAATGGTTAAATGTAGAGAAAAATACATTTGGAAGATGCTGCAGCAATAATTCTTGGTTTATAAGGGCAACATACCATTATATATATAGATATATATATATATCTATATATATATATATATATACCATTCATCAAATAACCAATAGCCTGTACATATGTGTGGCTTATTGTGGCTGTTTTATTATTTATTGTGTTTTCTCAAACGATTTTTTTGGGTAAATTGTTCTAAAAAACAAGAAGCAGAAGAAAGAATGTTAAACCACCTCTGGGCATAATATGTGAAAACAAGTGCAAATCAGGAGAGCGCTAAATCCAGTTATTTGAACAACCATTGACAAGAAATATAATTATTCCTGTCATTCCCTGGTTGAAATACAGCCTCTCCTGTCTGAGCGGTGACAGACACATAGTCTCGCTTGTCGGTAAGCAACAAAATGCTGCCCAGACGCGGGGAATTACACACAGCTCAGAACAAACAGACTTGGTAAGTATATGCCAATTAATATTGTTTTTAAATACACAGACATGGATGTTAAGTGAACTTGCAACCATAGATTTAATTCTATGGTTTTGGTCAAAGCAGACCTTGTCACTATGCATTTGGAGGAATGAGGAAGTCACTGCACATCCTGAAGGTGATGTTTCAGTTCGTGTGAGTGAAGCAGCGCTCGTCTCTGCCATTTTGTGTGGATGTGAGCTGAGGCTCAAAGAACTCCCTTAACTCCACCGAGACCCTTTACAGTCTTGGAGTGGCGCTTGCTCACCCCACTTGACCAAGCTTTTTAATCTCAGCATAATTGAAATAATACTTATTAACAATTAAGATGCATTTGTGTATGCTGCATATATGCTTTGAATATTGAACGAACCAAATGTAAAATAATAATCAAGTCAAATGTAGAAACTACTAATGAATATACAGCCACTGGGACCCAATGGCCTAAAATATTTAATATTTTTTGCCCCACCTACCCTGTTAACATATGCAAATAATCCAGGTTAATGCAGCTTTTAGCATCATCAGGCATGTCTTCAGAAGCTCCACAGTGGAAACATTGATTCACTAATAAAATGCATGATGTTTGCTTATTTTTATGAATAGTTAAGTATATATTTTACAGGAAAAAATCCCTTTTTGTTCAGTTTTCACTGTTCTGACCTAATAGCCTTTGAATTTACTCTGGGCGTTTATGAATATCTACATGGTCAGGGAATTACATACATTAAAATACCTGATTTACATTGAAAATGCTAAACTGCAGAATATTATTTATATAAAAAATGATGAAAAAAACATTTAAGAATGGTTAAATATAGAGAAATTCATTTGGATGTTAACACAATCATAATTCTTGGTTTTTAAGGGCAAAAACTTTAATTAACCACATCACTGAGTCACGGCTATTTGTTAATTAAAAGTATTCAGAAAAAAATGTGGCTTGTATGTAAAACCAAAAACAATATGAATATTTTATTGGGGAAAATTCTGATTAAATTATAATGTATCAGAGTTATTGCAGTTTTTTCACTAGTAAACACATTTCTTTGTTGGAGGAAATATTATTAAAAATATACTGTGTTTGGAAAGGATTTCATTAATGTTCCTCAGTTGAGAAAAAATAAGCAAAAAAAAAACACAAAACAAAACTGGTGAAGGACCTCTGGTAGGAAAGCTAAAGAAACACAGCTAGGCAATTACCCAGAGAACATCTTTAACATTGCTGCACTGCAACTTCATGTTCATTAATTACAAACGCATGCCAGTGTGCGCCTATGATAATATACTGTCATATATTTGTGTTGTAAGATTTTTGTCTGGTTTCTGTCTCAACCACATTTTTACTTTTCCTCGTCTCGTCTCAGACAAAGACGATTTGTTTTTTCAAATGGTTAATTCTTCAACTGACTTGCATCTTGCCTGTCTAATTTAGTTCTTAGCATCAAAGCTGTGATACGGTAAAAAGAAAAGGAAAAATAGTTTTAGGTGTGTAATGTTCCCACTGAAAACTGAAAAAATATTAAACTTACGAAGACTGTTGGTTTTTTTTTCAGTGTTGTGCTAAAAAATATTAACAGCTTTGGTCATATGATACCACGATCTATGCGAAATGTTCAGCCTGTTTTCATGAACACTTCTGCTGTGTATCTGTGTTCCGGTCGTGATCCTGGTCTTGGTGTTTTAGGGGTTTTTAACTACAATGCAACATTTTAACATACTGTATTGCCAGAGTCATGTTTCCGTTGCTTGGAAACCAATGGCAGATAGCAGTCAATAAAATCACTGTGTTTACATTCATTGTCTGGGTAACCACAAATTGCAACCACAGAAACTGCACTCTGTGTTCCGTATGGAGTGTGATGAAAGCATTCAAAGGACATAATGCAGTGAATACAAAAGTTGGGGTTTGGAGATCGCAGCTGGAGACAATAAAGCCATTTTTACAACAAAAAAAAAAGAGGATAGCAATTTAATAAGATGTTTTTCAGTTGTTTTGCATCTCACTCACCAGGGCTGTTGCCCCGCTGTTCTTTGTCCATGTTTGACACTACAAAGGGAGACAGACATCCAGAGTCAGAGGAGAACACAGAAACCAAAGGGGGGGGAAACAATTAAATACGACTAATATCCAATGTCTGAAAGTGACAAAAAACATTTAAAATCTAAGCAGGATTTTTTATTTATTTTTTTTATTCTCAATAAGAAAAGGGTTTGAACAGGAAAAGGCATGGCCGTGTTCATTAAAGTATGTCACAACTGAATAAACGCATGAGGAGACAGACAGAAGCATGATGGAAGAGTTAACCAAAGATACTCTCTCATACCTTCACTTTCAATGTTATTAACGGCATCGTTGACCAGACGTATGACTGTGACGATGGAGGCTGAGTAGAGAGACCAGAGAGAGACAAAAGAACTGAGACAATGTCAGAGCTCATGAATAGTATACGGTTACAGCAGATCTATAGGGTGTGACATGACATGAACTGGTGTTAGCATGTGTGTGTGTGCACACGTGTTGTGAAGGGTGAGAACATTGTGCTCTCGCTGAGATGTGTGTGTTTGTGTGTGTATTTTCAAAAGAAATGAAAGAAGCACGAGGATTCTTGTTTTCTGCAGCACTACAATAATTAGACAGGAAACAAAGCAACTACATGGGATCCTGCCTCTGCACGCACACCCACACACATGTTCATTACCTTGATTCTCTAACCTGGTATATTTAGCAAAGGAGAGATCAATGGTATTGAGTTACCCAGGAGAAAAACAGGCTATAGAATTCAAGAGACAAATTCTTGCAGCCCACAGGTGAGATACAAACATGTGTTGTACATGTAGCACATGTTTGGTTTTGTCTCAGATTGGTGATTGTGTGGTGTAATCGAGCATCTGGTTCAAACTGACCGATAAAAGATGAGATTGTTAACATTTTGGACTTTATGTGGTGTTAGACAAAATAAACATGAACATTTTCTGCACAAATAAATCATAATGATTATTACACCACAGACCACTGGCGCTGTCTAAGGCAGGGGTGTCAAATATATGGCCCGTGGGGCCAAAAGCGGCCCGCCAAAGGGTCCAATCCAAACTGTAGGATGTATGTATTAAGTGTTAAAATTACACTGAAAACACTAACAATCAAAAGTGAAAGAACACATTTCAGTCCAGATCTCAGGTGGGTCAGATCAATAAAATACGGTCGTAATAACCTATAAATAATGCCAGCTCCAATTTGAAAATACAAACATCTACATATTTCCATGAAAAATGGGAATAACATCATCAAATATGGCCAAGTTGAAATGTTGTAAGAGAAGCAAGTATAATTTTAACAACATTCTGGGTTTTTTGTATTTGTAGATCCACTGTGATCTGGAAGTTGTAAAACACAATATGTAAATTATAAGATGATACATAGCATTTTTAATATTGAACATTTTTTATTTTTCTTTTAATTTTTTTAAAGGACAGTTTGCAGATATATGCATTTTCATCATGTGTTTTACTTGTTTTAAAAAACCTCTAAAACAGAGAGAATAGTTTGGAGTTGCCCTTGTTCATAAGTTTATCATATTATATTTTAACTGGTCTGGCCCAGTTTAAATTATATCGAGGTGACCTCTGAACTGACATGAGTTTGACACCCCTGGTCGAAGAAGACCAAATACATACAATTTTCATTTCTATAACACGATAAAATCCAAATGTTAAATGCAGATGTGATGTACAATCTTTACTCAGGGAGAAAGATTCACAGCTCCCATAGAAAACTTTATTATGAAGCCAGTGTAAGCATAAAGAATGAGTACAACATGTTTGAAAAGACTGAACAATCACAGATGTATCCTTTCGAACATGGCCTTGTAGGACTGACTATTCAGATTCACATTCACACATCCAATTCACATACAATTTATGGTCATTCCACATGTACAAGTACACGGTAATGAAATGAAACTAGCACCTAGACAGAAGTGGAATAAGCAGTAAATGCAGAAAGTACATAATGGACAGGATTAACAATATGTACACTGTGTACAATGTGTATAAGATGGATGTGAGGTGCTATAGATGCTATGAAGGTACTGTAATATAGGAGCTATGGATGAATACACACAATGAGTGCAAAGGACGTCAAGTCTAAGTTCACAATGTAGTGTATGATTGACTATAAAATACGCCTCCTATACCGCTGTGGTACAAGTACCACCTGAATTGTTCAGCCACAGTCGTTAAGGTTTACTGTAAAGGTTTGAAGTGATGCAACGGGATGTGCGCATCTTTTTCTTTTTTCTTTTTCTTTTATATGACACAGCGATCTACATAACAGACCACTGTAAGTGTGTCGAGTGGGAGTCTTACCATTGTCATCAAAAGACTCTGATGTGTAAGAACTGACAGAGTGATCTTCAGAGGTGGAGTCTGACAGACACGTTACCTCATCCACCAGCTCTGACACGCCTGCAGGAAACACAAAGACACATTCATGTCAAGCTTTTTACAGCTTAAAAAAAGAAACCAAGAATAGGATTTTTACTTTTTGAAATGGAATTAGATTTGTCTTAATATGTCAACACATCTTCAAATGTTAGAATATTCCTACAAATAATAATAATAAGATGATGATGATGATGATGATATAATGCCCTGCATGCCCACAGATTGATTTTGAGCGTTAACTTTTCATCTTTTCAAAATGTTTATGAAAATTTTTTAAAAGAAGCGCACATGTAAAATACATTGTTCGTTGATTTTCTATAAGAACTGAGTCTGAGAAATCTGTTGGAAAAATTTTCTGAAACGAAATATAAAAAAATACCCAAAAAAGGAAAAATCCAAACATTTATGTCCAAATAAAGAACATTTGTATAAACTTTAAAAGGCCTGAACCATTGAAGTGACGGACAAATGGAAGAAGGCACGGAATTATTAACCCTTTCATGCATGAATGATAATAACCTACTTCAGGATTTTTTGTCAACTGTGACATTAAGACTCATTCATATAAGAGAAAACGACTTTAAGATAGCTGTCCACTGTAGTGACCAATATGCACAAAAGTAAAAAGATAGTAAAAAAATGACCAGTCAAGGAATGAATGAGCCAGTGATATATTATTTTAACATTATAACACCTTTTTCAGACTTTCTTTATGTTTATGTCACTTGAACACAACCAATTTAATAAACAAAATGTCTGTGTATAAACTGTAAACATCATCCCACACTCGCCAAAATAAAAATGAGTCAACTCTTAAAAAATAAATAAATAAAATCGTTTTGACTAATCAACATAATTATTCAGGCCCATCCTTAAAACCAGTGTATCATGTGAACACTTCCCAAAGTCAGTTAGTCAACTATGTTATGACAGTAGATCTCAACAGCACAGTTCATTAAATCAGGACATGTCTGGGTAGTTAATGTGTGATCTCCACTGTTGTCCAAAACCATTTATAACAACATCTACCTGCCACGCGGATGCATTATGCAGCTTCATCACTAGGGTTTATCGGGAGTCGGCCCACGTGCACTGCCGCTGTAAATACTCACTAGAGCGCCACATACACATGATACACATGGGAAAAAGATCAAAAGTTGTCTCCTTGAAACACTTGAAGTTGGGATTCCAACTTTTGTTATTGGACATTGTCATCTCTCTCCTCTTTGGTTGGCGTGACAACAGTTTCCCTCCTCCTGCCATAAAACATGTGATCAGCACTTGTTAAAATGTAAAAACATGCTGTAACGCTACTGTTATAAGTTGACAAAAAAATCCCTCCTATTCATTAATTAAAACTTCAAAAATTCTATAAAATCACTCAATCATTGTAGTTTAAAAAAGAAAAACAAAACATGCTTCTTGACTTCATGGAGACAGGATTGGCCCCATACTGAATTTTTACTGAGATGAAAAGAAATAGTCACCAGCCCAATAAAGTGTTACATGAAAGACATGCAAACTGAATGTGTCGCCCCTTCATTCTACCACCATACGTAATATTCTGTTGGAAACCAGTATAAATACATGCATGAAAAGACTAAACAATCGCAGATGTATCCTTTTACAACTTGAAACACTCACTCGTACTCACTGTAATGACAATTCAGATTCACGTTCACATTCACATACAATTTATTGTCGTAATACGTGTACAAGTGCACGGAAATGAAAGGAAACTAGCATCTCGAGAGAAGTGCAATAAGCAGTAAATGCAGGAAGTACATAATGGACAGGATTAACAATATGTACACTGTGTACAATGGGTACAAGATGGATATGAGGTGGTATGGATGCGATGAATATACTGTATATCCAGATGTAAGAGGTATGGATGAATACACGCACGCAAAGGACGTCAACTGTATAAGCATGAGTTAACAGTCTAGTGTAGTGTGATAAAAGTACGACCTGAATAAATAATGCTAATTAGGATTAGGATCTTCACTAACCGCCCACCCACACACACACACACACACACACACACACACACACACACACACACGAACAGTTGAAGCTCCAAATCATGGCCTGTTCTCAAAGGTTGTAAAGTACGACCTTTCTGAACAGATCTCAGTACAGCCTCGGGTCCGTCCATTTAACAGCGGACCCGAGGCTAACCAGCTGATTGTAAATCACTCAGTTACTTGTTAAACTGCCATTCTGCCATGCAGAGAGGGGGTGGGGGTGGGGGAGGTCCTGATAAAGTTCATGAAGTGCAGGGGAGGGCAAGGTGAACAATACCGCACTGAATTTCTGAGAAGTCTGACAGGCCGTGCTGCTAAAGCCTGACCTTTTCTCTGTAGAAAGATTAGATCTCATTCAACGAGTTCCACCAGCCGCGCAGACCATAGTTAGCTCTAACCTGCATGTCCATGCAGGCAACACTTCAAATTAATAGATGCTCAAGAGTCAAAACCATCCCCGACACAGTCTGTGTTTACGCCACGGTCTACACTCGCTCCAATCACCCACTATTGCTTTTGAGTGATCGCATGTCAAACAACCGTCAGAGGGGCAGAGCGCCGTTCTCTATGTGTCACAACAGCTCCGATAGTTGACATCTGGGAACCCAAGAGAGTGAGAGAGAGAGAGAGAGAGAGAGAGAGAGAGGTGGGTAACGTCTCTCAACCAGGTGTTCCAAAATCGGCAGTGATATAACATCTGGTTCCACATTACACCTGCAAATGAGAAGAGGCAGAGAAGAGCAGCGGAGCAGAAATCATGGGTATAAAGCTCAGAATGCACTTCTACCTGGAAAATAAAACAGCCTGAAAATAAGAACTGGCAGCTTTACTAATGTGATTAAAAGTTACTTTGGGAAAAGGCTAAAGAGGCTTTGGGTTTGTAGGTGGAACAAATAGGACAGAGCAGACAGAGAAAACAGTGCAAAGACAGTTCAGGCTTTTTTTTTTTTTGCCTCCCTTGCTGTAAGGTCAGGTATTTTACATCGATGCTGACCTAAATGTGCAACACGGAAAGGATGGTATAGGAACTCTTTAATGCATGAATTATGATAAACTACCTCAGGGTTCTTTGTCAACTGTGACATTTAAGACTCATTCATATAAGAGAAAACACGTTTAAAATAGCTGTCCACTGCAGTGACCACTATACATGAAAGGGACACACTCTAGAATAGACATTTATATGTATGTAATTTCAGATGTGTATGTAATGTATGTGCGATTACTGACAGGTTACACACATCAGTTAGTTAAGTATCCTTTTACGTATAAAATATTGTGGCAACTGAGTGGAAAACTTATCACATAGAACAGAGATTAAGTTTCTTTCTGTAGACTGGCCAACTGGGTGGTTTTATATTAACATTTTGCATGAACCATGATGAAAATAATGGCAGGACAACATCAAACACACTACACTTCTCACTCACGGTCCCAACACATAACACTTTTCCTAAACTGACTAGGCCAACTGAACTATAACACACAATAGAACACAAATACTAACAGCACTGTTACCCTAAATTAAATCGCAATAACAACATTTATCCCCAAAACCATGAAACCCCATGATGCTTTGCAGCACACAGTTCGGTCCCTGCGACCAGCTCTGCGATTGCAACAATATGTTTTTTGCTCTGTTACGAAACAGAGGCCATATGTGAATAAATGCATCTAACAGAAATACATAGGGATAAATAGAAATAACCAATCCCTTCAATCAAGAAAAAAACCCAGTGGACTTTACTTTCTAGGTCAAAGTGTCTGCTATAGCAACACAGACGGAGATGTGTGTTTGGATGGCAGGTAGCAAAAAAAAAAGAAAAAAAAAGTTTCACAGAATCAAAGAGCAATTATTTATCGTTTATACTTCCTTCACCCTCGATCGGGCAAAAGCAACAGTGGGTGAAGGTCAACTGTCCCCTCAAAAAAAAAAAAAAATATCTGTAAATATTGTGGCTCAGGAATAGATCACATTGGGCCTCGTTTACTGGTCAGTGTATGGACGTGTACCTCGTTCGTCACGGCTTCTGTAATTGTTGTACATCAGATATCTGGCAGCACTCACTGGCACTGTTTATCATATAAACAAAACCATACAACTGCAGTCAATGACAGGGCGTCTGGACATCAAATCTCTGAGCTCAGGCTCGGAGGTCACGGTCCAGCGCGTATGAAACAAGTAAAACCGTCCTGTGGGAATGCCGGCAGTAAGACAGCGTGATCAATCAAAGTAAACAAGAAAAGGGCCAGTGGAATACAGACAAAGGGACACAACAACATGATCCCAAAAGGGGAGAAAAAAAATCAGCCCTTTTTCTTACTCTCTCTCCTTTTCGTCGACTTTTCTCGCTACCTAATTTCTTTTGTGCTGCTGTCAAGGCCGCCACGTGCCAAAGTTGGCAGAGGTTTGAAGCCCGACCCCTTCTATAATCCCAACACTAACACTCAGCCAAACTCGATCCTGATCCTGGCCTAAACTTTTAAATCCTCGACACTTCCACAGTTGTAAGAGCTGTCAAAAAAAAAAAAAAAAAAAAACTCACTTATTCACTTTGCAGTTCTGAAAAAAAAATTCAAAACTACAGCACAGTCTCTCTTTTGCCATATTTAGCAAATGATTACTTCAGTTAGAATTATATCCTGAAGTATATCATGGGTACACCACATGGACTCACTCTATATACATATATACACCACATGGACTCACTCTATATACATATATGTATATGGACTAACTCTCTCT
>JAPTHA010000007.1:17285154-17297829 GCA_029814585.1 Gymnapogon annona
TATGACATTTCATTACCAGATTCATTGTGTGTGTCTGTGTAATGACAATAAAGGAAGTCTAAGTCTAAGTCTAAAATAAGTGCGTAAGTCCTTTTTTGTTTTTTGTTTTTCTTTATAAAAGTGACTTTTTCGTCTGAGTGATCTCATGATCAGAAGAAGGACTTACATGCTCATTTGATCAGATCATGTGATTCTACCCTGTGCGATAATTGCATATGTGAGGATTTGGCCTGGTTGCGTTATTGGCTTAGATGGGTACTTTAACCCTTTCCTGCATAGTGGTCACTACAGTGGAAGAGCTTTTTGTTGTTTTCTCTGATATGAATGAATCTTAATGTCACAGTTGACAAATAATCATGAAGGAGATTATCATCATTCATGCATGAAAAGGTTAGGAATTGTTAGGGTTAGGGTTAGGAAGGTGACGGTTCATTGAACTTGAACAATCAGTGGTATCCAGGTGTGCTGGAAAAGAGAAAAATCTAAAACATGCAGGACACCGGCCCTCAAGGACCTCTGTTCGACACCCCTAGATGATGTATAATACATCATCCAGGTGTTTGGACGGTGTCATCTCCACACACCTCCAGAGGGTAGGCTGCTACAGACGGCACTGTTGAGGCAGGGCTGACTGACGCATGGATCCGGATACAAAACACAACCCAGCTTGACCTCGCTCAGCCCGGCTATCTCTGCATAACGACTCCTCTTATTCTGCAGGGGCAGCTCGTTACCATTCAGCATCAGTGACCCTAGGCAGCCCTGGAAGCCATCCTGGGCTCTCGGTGGGCCCCTTATCCCACGGTCACTCAGCACCGGCCCCACCTGGTTTCTACCCGGTCCTGGACTTTGCCTCTCGCCTTGGCCATTGGGTGGTCTCACTTCTGCTCCGAAGAAGAAGGACGAATCTGGAGCCAGAGGCCAAAGACGAACCGGGGCTCTGGCTGCCCGACGGCGCTCCACATAGCTGTCGTCCAATGATAGCAGGGTGTAGTTTCGAGTCAGCTCCAGGGCAACGGCGTGCCAGAGCCCGTCGTTTATTGGTCTGCCAGAGATGCCCATAATGCCGAGTGTGTTGTCGCATTCCAACTGGAACCACAGCCGACCCTCTTCGATCTGTAAGAGTGAAGCAAAACACACGCTGGGTCAATGTGAATGTTTTCACTGGCTTTTGAAAACACGGAAACAAATCATTTCTGTGAGTTCACCTTGAGCATCGTGCAGGGATTAACCCGAGTGAACATGATGACTCCTCTCCTCTGAAGCGTTCGGATCCTCAGGCCCAGTTTCATTTCTCCACTCTGGACGTTCTCCGTCACTCTGTACTTGATGTAACTGTTTCCGGAGAAACTCAGAGAGGTTTGACCTTCAGGAAACACAAGGACACGGGGAGATAACGAAGACAGGATAATAAGACTCGCAGTTTAAGCACTGGGATCTGATAAACAAAGACATATACTGTACCTGCACATTCATCTAGTCGTTCAGGCAGACACTGGCAGACAGATGGCGCTGTAGGACCGGCGCGAACACACTGCATGTCTGTTGGACACGACTGACCTTCACAAAGCTCTACAGGGGTTGTACATGTGCCTCCTGTTGATGTGGAGCAGACAGTAAAATAGTACAAACAAATTAACAAATGACACCTGCAGAACACAAGAACATTATGTGTGTTTATTGAGAGACACATGTGCATAGATTCTGTGTGTCTTATTGACCCGAGGAGTTGCGGACTAATTTACAATCGGGGGTCCAAAGGTACGCAGTAATTAATTCAAGCTTTTCCTGATACTAACGGCTTGGTTTCCTTCCAGATAAACCCACCATGGATAGATCATTTAAGACTTTGAAAAGTAGTACTAGAGACGTTGTTTGAAGCGTCGGTGACGGTCGGTATCAAATGTCTGCAGATAAAGGGGTCAGTAGACAAGGACGTTCATGCTGACACTATATGCTATAGGAGAAGATGCTCCGGCTTTATCAATTGTGTAAAAGTGGGCAGATGAATTCAATAGGGGTGAGGAGGATGGAGGTGGGATGGGGGCTGGGGGGTGGTGAAAAGCAAACATTTCTACCAAATGTCTGGAGTACTACTAAATACTTTATCGAATGTGGACTTATCTGGAAGGATGTAGTTAGTATCATGAAAAGGTTGAATTAGTTGCTGTGGAATTACTCCGGCTTAGTCAGCCAATTAACTTTTCAACCCCCCCACTCCCCTGTATTGGTAATAAATGTAAGAGGTAATAATTAATGTTATGTTCAATATTTCCTGTTTAATCAAATATGGAAATTATACTACTTGAAAAATAATTCCATTGAGTTATGAGCAAGGACTTTTGATTGGGAAACGTGTGATGAAGGAGAGACTGAAAGCAGACTGATTAACACTTGCGTCGTCTCTGAACATTTGGTAAATTGAAATAATTGCAGAGGTTGCCTGTGATTGTATTCTGTGGATATGTAATGTGTACTATATAAAGTAAAACTTCCTTCACAAATCACCTCTATTATTCCAACAGACACAGAGGTCATGTGATAATAGTCTGGCGCAAATCCCCATAATGTGGTGGAATGGGTGGTATATTTATATTCAGCCTGTCTCCATCTGGGGACGGCGCCGGTGCTGAAGAGTCAAAGTTTGGAGAGTGTTTTTGGTGGAAATTCACAACGATAACATTAAACTAAGGATGTTCAGTGAAAAAGTTCACTTAAACTGTTCAGAGAAATAACAGATGAATGAGATGCATGACAAAAATGGTGAGGGATGTTTTATTTTTGTCTTTATCTGTGTAAGGTGAACCTGCTCTACACAACTGAACCAGAGAAGAACTTCAGAATATTTGAGTAAAAAACATTTCCCTTAACCCGATTGAGCTCACCGCATGCAACAGACATGGGGATTTAATTCTCGTCAGTGTTGGACAAATAGGGGAGAAGCTCAGGTGATTGAGATTGAAGGGGAACATTTATTAACTAAATGAACACATAAACTGAACCAAACAAAGAATCACCAAACCAAAGCAAGAACACACAACCCGGCTACAAAAACTAGACAAACCAACTGCAGGACAAACAAGGCTAAACATTAATAAACTCTAACGCAAACCAGAATCTTGACACAACAGGGGAAAACAGAAAACCAGAGTCCAGATCTGAGTCCATGAGAGATAATGTCCAGGGTATTGCAGGATGAGAAAGTGAAAGACAATTATGAGGCTGTGGTGCTTGCTGGGCAATCTCCTTCTTAAAAAGCAGAGCAATCAGCCCTGAGGGGGAGGGTGTGGCTCAGCCAGAGCCTGGGCTGACCAGGACAATTCTAGCTCCACGTGTTATATAAGTCCGACACAAATGAGGCTTAATTGAGAACCTACCTGCTACTCATGCTTGTGGGTAAATGGTGAACCTCTATGGAGTTAGATTTGGCCCAAAACGTTCAAGCAAAACTCAAACAAAAGAAATGGATTTGAGAAAGAAATAGATTAAATCAATCAAAAAAATAAATAAACTTAAAAATAAAAATTCAGGGACGCGTTCCTATTGGCTGATGAGTTTTTGAGTGGTGGGCTTGTGACCTGGTGGTTGAATTCCTCACCATGTCTCCATGCTCGCAGAGGAAGCATAGGGAGACACGAACTGCTGTGAGATTTTACTAAGTATCAATCACCTTATGTTGTTTTTTTAATTTGAGCTAACCTTATCAGAAGAAGAGAGTCATTTGTTTCCGTCTTTCTCCAGGACATATTAAAGACACAGAATGCAGTCCCAGGTATTCGAAAAGCCTGCCACTCAAAAACTCATCAGCCAATAGGAACATGTCCCTGAAGAGCCCACACGTGAGGTTTGGGTCAAGCAAAGATTTAGCAAAGTCAAACAAAAAACCAGAAGCGCAACCAAAAGAGAGAGAGGGAGAGAGAGAGAGAGCATATGGAAGCGTAAACAAAACTACATGCTGTGTCAAAATAAAATACAGAATTTATCCAAGTTATTTGTTTTCAAGTGAAAATTTTTATTTTTAAGTTTGTTTTTTATTGATTTAATCTATTTCTTTCTCAAATCAATTTTTTTTTTACTTTTAATAAGTTTTGCTTGAACGTTTTGAGCCAAATCTAATTCAATAAACCTCAAGGCTTATTTCTAGTACCTTAATACATTCTTCTGTGTCAGTCTGAGTCAGATCTAAGAGGAGATGTGACACTCACCGGGGCAGGTGCAGATCTCTGTTCTGCTGAACCTGGGTGACACCAGGCTGATCCTCTCTGTGCTGTAGGTAACCAGTGAGCTCCCCTCTATCACCAGGGTCTGCTCACACACTCTTTCCCTGCAGTCCAGGTCCCCAGAGCAGGCACTGCCCACGAGCACGGCCCCGCCTAAGACCCCTCGAATCTGTCCTTTCAGTGCTGCTTCCTCGAGCTTAGCAGACAACTCCAGGTGGGAGTAGAACCCACCCATCCGTCTACTCCCTGGCATGTCCGGCCTCTCAATGGCCAGAATTAAGTCCACATCAGCCGTACCCGCCATCGGCTGAACACTGAGGATGTGGAGGGGATCTGGTTGCCCGGGGGACCATTTCCAGCCAGCTAGGCCCCGTAACATTAGCTTTATCTGGCTGAGGTAGCGGCCAACCAAGTCCTCTGGGGACAGGGTACTGAAACGCAAGGTCAGAGCGCTGCGTAGCAACACATCTGTCACCTGTTCAACCTGGACCGACACGTCCGCTATCACAGCAAAATGGCCATCACTCACAGTGGCATTCATCTGGTATCTGGAAAGATATCAAAACAACAGAACATTATTGTGTCTTTTTTCCTCTCAGCCTGTGTGTGTGTGTGTGTGTGTACTGTATACCTGCCAGTTTCCAGGCCTGGTAGTGCTACAACAGTGCCGTCCTGTCTGTTAATACTAAACATGCTGTTGCGCAGTGATTTCTGGGTAAATGAAAGTACGTCATTAGGGTCACGATCAGTGGCATAGATTTGGCCCACCGGACCCCCCTGGAAGGTATCCGTAACCATGACGATGAAAATTTCCAGTGGCGAGACAGCAGGTTTATACTGACTATTTCCAATGACCCTCAGAAACACCCAGGAAGAAGAGGTCAGACGAGGTTTGCCAGAGTCAGTAGCCTGGGAAATCAAAGCAGAAGTTGAAGTGTGAGGATAAAAAAAGAAAAAAAGCGTAGAGAAACAGAAAAGAGCCTTTTCTAAAATATACAAGCTTAAAAATGTACCACAGTAGCTTATAGCCATAAGACGCAGAGCACTCCGGATCTCCTCTGATCTCAAAAAATGTACAACAAAGAACTATAATTTATTGTCGGGCCTATTTTCGTGAGAAGTAGATGGTTGCAGAACAAAGAATGCTCTGAAATGGTCTGTGTTTCAAGGTCTGACAGTTTCATTTTATTTTCCAACTAATGCATTGAAATACCATCCAATACCATGAGTGTTCAATGAAACTAAGTAGCTGCTGGAAAAATAAAAATAAAAAATAAATATACTTTTTGCTGCCCACGGTGAAAACTAAAGGACAAAGCCTCCTTCAGTGTCACAGTATTTTTTCCATCAAAAAACTGATTTATAAAGTGTTTTTTGGGGGGAGGGGGTTTGGGTTTTTTTGGGGTTTTTTTTGCCAAGACCCAGGTAACCTTTTTTAGTCACCAAAATTGTGGAAGCAATGGGCATCTCCTGAAGGTGGCTGTGTGTAACCATGCTGACAGAGTGCATTTGCTACTCAACACTTTCCAGATAGAGCTGTGTTTAAATTCAGTCTTAAACCTGGATTTCAAGGGTGAACTCTCTGGGTGCTTCTGGTCCTAATGCACGATTGGACCTCAGACTTCCCCTCTGGTCCAGGGAGAAGAAATTTCCTTCATTTCCAGACTTAATGAGAAACTCAAACGGAGGGCCATTTCTGGGGGAATCTTTATCAGTGACTGACAGCTTCAGCAGCGTGGAACCAGAGGCTTGGTTTAACTGGAAGTAAACAGGGAGGGGACTTCAGATGATGGAAGCGCAGAGTGGCATAGAAAGGAGAAAATGTAGAAGAAAATGTACCTGTATGGTGGCTGTGGAGTTGGCCGGTGTGAAGACGGGAGGGTTGTCGTTGACATCAGAGATGTCGATGTTAATTGTGACCGTGGAGGACATGGCGGGAGAGCCACTGTCGAACGCCTGCACAGACAAAGAGTACCTCGACACCTATAGGCAGAGACGGGGGAAGGGATTGTCACGGCGTCTTTATGAATCAGCCAATATCACGTTACTGTCACACTTGCATAATATGAGGCTTCATTGGACATTGACCTTGAGCAGTTTTGCCTGTGCTCACGAACCAGAAAATTACTATTGATCCTTTATGAGATACTGCGCGAATATGAATGTGCGAATCCTTACGATTTCTCTGTCAAGGCGCTTATTGACTTTGAGGAGGCCTGTCACTGGGTCGATCCAGAAGTGGTTGCTACGGTCACCCTTCAAGATAGAGTAGGTGATTCGCCCATTCACCTGGCTGTCCAGGTCTTCTGCCAACACCTGTGAGAAAATAAAGACAACACTGACGTAGAGTACAGACAATATAGTTGAACAGTATACATGTAACATGGGTCCAGATTTTAGAGGAGACGCTAAACAGAAAGGTCAATTTAGGATTGTTGCTTATGGATAGAGCACATCGTCTCAGGAGAAATGAGCTGCAACAAAAATACTGGTGAAGACTGTTTCCCAGTATCACTGAATTCACTGGAGTGACTTGTAGCATAGTTTAAAACAATGGCGAGCCATGCATTTTAGACCTGGGCCTGCAGTGATGTCCTACCCGACTTAATCCACCTCTTAAAACCATAATTCTGATCTATGGCTCCACACAAGATGCATTTAGACCAAAACACATAAAACTGCATCACCTGAACATAAAGTCAAGTACAACAGAGTTATTTTAGTCTTCTCAGTAGACTACGTAATATAACAGGTCGGTGTCTGCCAGCGGCAGCGGCGTGTGTGTCCACCGGCTGCGGCGTGTCCGCTGGCCGCGATGTGCCCACTGGCGGACAATCCGGTGGACACGTGGTCCAGTGCCATGCGTTCTACCCACAATACATTACTATTCATATTTGTTAATAATATATTATTAATAATAATATTAACGTACTTTTCAGGGCCTGCCACCTGGGTGTACTGTTCGTGGTTATCAACTTGAAAGTGTTGGATAAATCCTCATTCTTGCTAACGCTCGGCCAAGCCTCTCTTTACAGTGTCTAGCTTTTCTTGAAATGTTTTTCTTGAGAATGTCGTTGTAACTAAATCTGCGACCAAATCGATATCTTCACCTCCTTCAGCCATTGTGGGTTGAAAAAACTAAAACAACTTGTCACACTACACAAACGATCCATTTCCTTATTTCCTGTTTATCACATTGACGTGTCTGTTCAGGTCTGTCTGCACAGCTTTTCATAGCTCCGCCTCTCTCTATCGTATTTCCAATCAAAAGACGTGCACGCGTTGACGCTGTAGGCTTGTTAGCTGGCCCCAGTGAAGCCAAACTTGACACTGATTGGTTAACGCCACAGGCCTGTTCTTTTTCACTTTAAGCTACCATGCGCCAGCACTGTTGCTTCTGAAGTACCCAGAGGCAGATTTTGGACACTGGCAACACATGATAGTGAATAATGATTGGATAAAAACTCTAACATAAACCTCCAAATCTCCACCTGGGACTTGAAGCTGAGCAACCAACTTAGGAAAGCTATGAAATGAAGAATATAGACTATGGGGAATAATTTAATACAGATTTGTGGAAAAAATATATATTAAAAATATATTCCTGATTATGTTTAGGCCAGCAGAAAAGGCCCTGCTGGCCTTGAGGGTCCACCACTGGTTTAAAACCATACACCTTCATTCAGCAAAGTCACTTTAAAACTCTATTATTTGGGGTTTTATTTCTAATAACACTAATAATTAATAACACTGTTTTCAGTTTTGCAAACTCTGTTCAATCATATAATAAATATCTAGTTTTCAGGGGCTATATATAACATTTTTAGGTTTAAATATTTTTTCAATACCTAAAATGATCATATTTCCAAAATAATACTTATGATGACATGAAAATTTGACATCATTTTTTTAAGAATACAGAATAAAAATATAGAACAACAACTTCTTAAATTGGATACCTGATCAACATAATCTTTTATGTGGTTTTGTTTGAAGTACAAAACTTCATGAAACCATAATATAAGTATGCAAACAATGAGATTCATAGGTGATTAAAGGAGTGATACATTGTGTGGAAATATACTGTTGAACCACTGATGGTTTTGATTTGTAACTTCACCCTGCCATTGAAAATTTGGAATACCCCCAGTACATATAACCTCTTTACAGAAAAGGCAGAATTTTCACATAACAAATATCAAAATAATTACAGCTATAGCGTGCCAGTGTGTTCCCTCACATATGGAGTGTACGAAAGGAATGCTGGGGCATCTCTGGACTCTGGTACCACAATGCTTCATTTATAATACTGTCATTTTTAGCTTTATCAAAACAGCAGATTGTTCCTTTTGCACATTGTATTTGGCCTATTGGGATTTCAATAACATTTCACTGAATTGTTCAGCCGGTGTGACAGGGAGCACACAAAAGAACAATTCAGAATAATTATTACCCTGGTGATTGTTTGTCCAACAGATGCATCCTCGCTGACCAGAACGTTGTAAATGTCTTGACTGAAGGCTGGAGCGTTGTCATTCACATCCATGAGTTCAATTGTTACCATGGTAGCAGTGCTGAGGGGTGGGTTCCCACTATCCCATGCTTCAACGGTCAGGTAGTAGTCTTTACACACTTCAAAGTCCAAGTCGTCAGCTACAGAAATGGAGCCTTGAAAAGAACAGAGTGTTCATGCCATATGGACATGCTCGCACACACCTTCAGTATATACTGTATACACTATCTTACACAGAGACATGAAAGCAACATAGCCTGTGCTTACCCAGAGTCCTGTCTATGGAAAACTTTCCCAACTCGTTGCCCGACCGGATCCTGTAGATAATATCGGCGTTAGGTCCAATGTCAGCACTAGTTGCCAACACGCGCAGAACCTCTGTCCCTATGGCAACATCCTCAGGAAGTGTCACAGAGTAGTCTTTCCTCTGGAAGACTGGGACGTTGTCATTTACATCCAAGACTAAAATGGTTAAATCAACCTGCAAGAAACATAAAAATCAGCGAAAAACCTGCTCCTTCCTGTGCTGTGAGAGTTAAACTTCAGAACCACGGATAGCGGGACCATAAACCTTAATTGAAATGAAGATACTAAAAGGTTCACTAAGGGGATACAGGACTCGGGCAAAAATCAATTGAAATATGTGCCCAGTAAAGGCCTGAGAGTGGTAAGGCAGGGCATCATTTAAGTCAGCATCAGTTAAGAGGAGAAAAACAGTACCCAGTGTGACTGACCAAGAATAACAGTGGCACTATAAAAGTGATTAATAACTCTGGGCCACATCCTATGATTCATGCTCTGTGGGTTTGGACTACTGCGGCCCATATTGTTTATGCTAATAAAAGCATTATAATAGCTTCAGCGGATATATTTCATCACAGCACGCAGACATAAAAAACATTGTACTCCATTGTTTAAAAATATATCCTGCATAACAGTGGCATTACTCATAGTTAGATATACTCCAGGCATTATCTTAATTATAAAATCAATAAGCAAACATGGAAAATGAAGTGTAGGAGTTGTGTTATTCCATTCAGGCGACCTCCAGCCTGTTAACTGTCAGGCCACATCTACCTCCAGCATTTGCATAATGGAAGCATATTGAAATGAGCATTATGCACATGTAATGCAGCTCATAAATGGAAATATTACTTTACATATGTGGAGGGGGGATTTTAAAATTTTCCTCAAGCTCTCAAATAAAAGACTCTCTTGTGTCTATAGTTCAGACAGAAGATAAATCTGTCATGTATTCCATGATTTTACTCACTCTACTTGCACGTAAAATTTTAATATTTATTTAAATACAACTAAATACACAGTATTACAGGATGAGGAGGGTACACCGTGGTAAAGCTAACTTCGATGCAAACAGCAAAACTCATTTCATTTTAGACTAACATGAAGAAACTACAATGCATGATACAACTCGATCGGAATCAAAGTATGACTGCAGGCACACTTTACTTGTTGGATTTAACATCAGGCGCTGATTACTAAGCTCTCCTGTGAATCGACTAAATCTCAACGTGGCCTAAACAATAGTTCTGTATATCATGTTAGATTCTATGCATTTTTTTATGTTATCTATATCAGTATCAATATATCAGTATCATGCTTTCCTCATAACCAAACTAGACTGAAACCAATCAACTAACTTGGGCTTCCAACTTTATTCGTAAAATCAATTAAAACATAGCTAACAACAAAAAAATAAATAAAACATAGAAAAAAATATTAATGACGTTTTCCAAATTGGATGTTTGGCTTGAATCGTCAGAGTTTTCCCCAGACGGACAACCGATCAGCCCTGTAGCGACGCTCATCAATCTTCAGTTATATTTTCCCAGTAGCCTTTGTTGATATAAAAAGAACCACACAGAGTCAATTAACCAGGAAGTATTTTTTTACTATCTATTCTTGCTGCTGCTCCAAAGACATTCATTAGTCATTTATGTAGCGGTGACATCTCCTGAGCATACACCTACGTAACACTAAGCATCAGCTCTGAGACCATTAAACCTCTGAACATTAACACAGGGTATATATCCAGCCAAAAGTCTAAAATGTACCTCCAGTTTGTTTTTTGTAGCTTCAAATAATCACGACAGACAAATATATTGGCCATAAAGTAGCTGTGCAGTTATTTTATGGCCTTAAGGGGCGTCCCTGTTGCTGGGCTGGCTCTGTGTCTTTCCCTGTAACTGTCACCTTCCTCGTGTGCCCCATCCTATTTTGGTGAAGATTTATCTTAATTAAAATCTACCAGGCTTTCTTATCTGATCTCAGCAGTAAACAAAGTGGTTTTTATTCATTGTTTTTTTTTCTCTTCATGCTTATGGGCGGAAATACCAATTGGACTGACCGACCGACGGCCCCATGGCTGACTAAACTGCAGCTTAATATGTAGTGCATAGATTCCCACCGACACATTATTATGGCAAAAATATTACGATAAGGAAAACGCTACAAAAGAAATGTTTGGGGGAAGTGGGGGGGGGGGAATCAAATGTAATGACTTGTGGGTTTTTTCACTATTCATATATAAAATGTTAGTTTTCCCTGTGAGGTTTGTACTACAAAACATAAAAGGTTCTAATGGATGTGTCACCCACCTGTGAGGACAGCGCCCCCTGTTGCCCAGCCTGATCAGTGGCTTGGATGTGGATGTGATATGTGTCCCGGCTCTCTCTGTCTAGGGACTTCTCAAGAATTACCACTCCTGATATCGGGTCAATGGAGAAGAATCCATTTACAGAATCCACCAGGGAGTAGATTATGGTGCGGTTAAAGCCTTAAAAGGACAGGACACATTTACACACAACTGAGACTCTAATAATACATCACACTCAAGAGTACAATTTCTGTTAACGTCTCATTTCTGTTGTTTTTCCCACAGAGCTACAACGTATATGTATGCGAAACTGTGCCAGCTGAGTTCTCATCATCCTTAGTGAGACAGCAATTTAATTAAGTGCGTGGAGGAAATGTTCCCTCCTTGGTATATTACACATTCAACATAAAGCAGAGTCGCATCATATCCGCTCACCTTCGTCAGGGTCACTGGCTTGGAGCCGGGTAAGCAAAGTCTTGGGTACAGCGCTCTCATACACACTTGTCATGTAATGAGAGGAGGAAAAAGTGGGGGCATTATCATTCACGTCCAACACTTTGAGAGAAATGTCAGAGCGGCAAAATAGCCCGCCTCCATCTGTTGCCTGGGCGATGAGCTTATAGCCGGGAGTCACTTCTCTGTCCATAACTGTCGCTGTACGTAGCTCACCTTCATATGAAGACACAGAAAACCAAGTGAGACGGTGCATGAAATATGATCTGTTTTCAAGACCAAAACAAAAGCGGCGGTCGAAGTTTTACCGGTGTTTGCGTCCATGTAGAAATCTTCAACGCCGATACCAAATAAGGAATACTGGATCTCAGCACTGGATCCTGAATCGGCATCTATTGCGCTCACCATCAGGATGCCCTTGTTAGTGGGGATGTCCTCAGGAAAAGATGCACTATACACCGCCTAGTACATATCACATACACACACACACACATATAATACACATATAGCAAAAAAAAAAACCCACAACCAGAATATACAAAAATCCACTTCAGTGATTCAAACACGCACACATAAAACTGTCTGGCCCTGCATCCATTACCTCTGCCAACAGTTTATTTATGCTATTGTTCAGTTTATTGTCATTTGTGTGAGTACATGAAACAAAAATTGTACTCAGGACCAGCAATATACAACCTGAATAATGTTCTAAAAAGAGAGACACAGACAGACAGACAGACAGACAGACAGACCGACAGACAGACAGACAGACAGACAGACAGACAGACAGACAGAGTCATTTTTTTAAATACAGTACTTTTCAGTGAGTCAGAAAGCATGAAAACCCCTTGCATTTTGGATGTTTGATTGTT
>JAPTHA010000007.1:17310329-17330462 GCA_029814585.1 Gymnapogon annona
CATTTCGTTACCAGATTCATTGTGTGTGTCTGTGTAATGACAATAAAGGAAGTCTAAGTCTAAGTCTAAGTCTAGTTGTTTTATTTTTATGCTCATTTTTGCTTTTGACATTTAGTTTTTTTGTGTGTGAAATTGTACTTTGTTTTAGTGTAAATACAGGAAAATTACATGAAAATATTTGCATTTCCACAAAGAAAAATGGGAAATTGTGACAATTTCTAGGTTATTCATATTTTTGTCATGTACATGGAACCTCAACTAGATTTTTTGGCAAATATCTTAGGTGAAATTTTTTCATTTGACAAAGTCATCCCACGGCCAGATTGGTATGTTTGACACCCCTGCTTTAGACCTTCATAAAGATAAATATTACAATATAAAAGAGTCAGGCGTAAAACAAAAACACAGTAGACACCATATAGCCAGCTTGTATTTTATATTATACGTATAAAATACCTCCTCCATCCAGGGCCATGACCGTCAGCACCATGTCTTTATTGAAGGGATTCTCTCTATCTAATCTCTGCACGGTGGATATGACACCGTCTGCGTCAATACTGAACTGAGATTTCCCCAGGTCATTGATAAAGGAGTAGGTGATCTGTCCATAAAGCCCAGAATCCTCGTCGGTTGCCTGAACCTAGAGGTTATAGGGAAAAAATAATAATAAAGAGAAAGAGAGAAAAAAAACACTAAGACAATGTTTATCTTGAAATGTTTGTATTAAAACTCTCCATGTGAATGAGAAAAAGTCAGCTCACTTGTATGACCCTTGACCCCGGAGTAGCATTTTCAGTGACCTCAGCCAGGTAGAACCTCTGGCTGAACACAGGGCTGAACAGATTAGCTCCTAGGACACGCACCGTTACCTGAGGATAATAATTAACGTGAACAAGTAACACCACTATAATCATGTCTGCTGATAGTGTTTATTTAACAGGCACATTTGTGTCGCATGCAGACCAGGACTATAAACAGCAGAGTCACCAGTGCGTTCACACAACAGATGGAAAAATGCCCTTAGCTCTCTGAAAACTGCAAGCAGGCTAAGGTTAGATTTAATATTAAGGCTTTTTTATTTTGTATTTCATTTCATTTAAAAAAAAAAAGGGTAAAAAAAGAGCTGTCGTTCATGTGCAAAATGACACAAGATCCAAAATCCCCCTCGCATTCCACATGCGATCACAACTAGGAGACAGATGTGAGCATTTTTTACAGTTGGCTGCTCAGCCTCACTGTACATCTGAGATAGCACAAACACACGTTAACCTCCAACTGCACTATGAGAGGAGTGGAACCGCGGGCGATGCAAAACACTGCAGTCATAGTGGACATCTGTGATATAATAAACCTGAAGCAAGAAGTCATTAGAGCAGGAAACTGGGCTTAGTGTGGCACCGCTTTCGGCTTTTTAGGACTACGGTGACTCAGGAGGTAGAGGTCGTCCAATAACCGAAGGGTGGGCCTCTGAACTAGTGATCCGCTGTTGTGTCCTTGGGCAAGACACA
Organism: Gymnapogon annona; assembly: GCA_029814585.1. NCBI lineage: Eukaryota > Metazoa > Chordata > Actinopteri > Kurtiformes > Apogonidae > Gymnapogon > Gymnapogon annona. The sequence goes on from JAPTHA010000007.1 coordinate 17,311,838, forward strand.
TCACCCACCTTCGCCCACTTCCAGTGTCACTCACGCTGCTGCATGTATGACTACAAACATACCGGAGTAGGATTGTGTGGGTGAATGAATAAAGGATCAATAATGTAAAGTGCTGGGGGTGCCTTGAAAATCTCTATAGAAATATAACACATTATTATACAGTAATTATAATTCAAATTATTATTATTATTATTATTATTACTATTATTATTATTATTATTATTATTCTTGTTGGAAGTAGTGGTAGTAGTAGTAGTAGTAGTAGTAGTAGTGGTAGTAAAAGTAGCACTAGTAGAGTAGAAGTAGTAGTGGTAATAGTAGTAGTAACAGTAGTAGTGGTGGTACAAGTAGTAGTGGTAACAATGGTAGCAGTGGTAGTAGAGCTATTAGTTGTAGTAATAGTAGTACTAGTAGTAGTAGTGGTGGTGGTGGTAGTAATAGTAGTAGCAGTAGTAGCAGTAGTAGTAGTAGTAATAGTAGTGACAGTAGTAGTATTAGTATTATTACTGGCACAAACTGTAAAAATAGAGCCAATTGCTTTCTGGGAGCTAAAAAGAAAAAAGTGGGGAGAGTGTCTCACCTGAGCAGTGTTTGTGAAGACTCCATCTGACACAGACACATTGAGTTGATAGGAGAGTTTCATGCCTTGTCTCCTCTTGTTAGACAGACTAAGTACTCCTGTATCCGGGTTCATCATGAAAGTCATTCTCTCATTCCCGGAGAGAATACTGTACCTGAAGGCAAGAAAGGGCAATATTTTTGCTACCATGCTGTTCTGTTTGGTAACCTATGAGTGTACACAGGTCTATATTTTTTCAGGTTGTACTGTGCCAAAGCCACCAGAGAAAAACAAATGAATGACAGAATGAAACTCACTACAATTTTTTTACAACCAAAAACAAGACAGCCAAATTGGTTTGCTGTTGTGATATAACATGAGGAATATAAAATAGTCTCCCAGAAAACCTTGTACTAACATCCATTCATTTATAATGCAAGATATTACAAACGAAAACACCTCACAGAGATGGGCTCTTCAAAGTTTTTTTTCCCCTTACCTCAGCCTACCGGCGTCGCACATGTCAGCGTCTGACGCCTGAACGCACGTCACGAAGCGTCCTCTGGGAGCCAGCTCGCTGACAAAGGCCTCGTACAGCGCCTGGCTGAAATTAGGTGGGTTGTCGTTTGTGTCCGTTACAGTCACAGTGACAGTAACATCGCTGCTGAGGGCGGGGTCTCCACTGTCTGTGGCTCTGACAATGAAGTTGTAGCGCTGGATGAGCTCGTAGTCAAGTAAGCGTGCGGTGAATACCAGTCCGGTGTTCCTGTCAATGCTGAAGTAGTCGCTGCTGTTGTAGATGTCAGACAGGATCCGATAACTCACCACTGCATTCTTCTCCGAGTCTTGATCCTGGGCAAACACCTACAGGGGTGGGGGGCATAAGAGTGGCATTAAGCTTTCAACAACTTCATGCATTATTCAAGAGAAAAAAAAACTCTGATTTGTTTCCTACTATATTATACTATACAGCGGTACAAGACCCACAAATGAGAAAAGTAAATAAAGTTGGGGGATTTAATTTGTGCAATTTTTTCTTGAACAGTTGCTGCATCTCGAAAAGAATGGGCAAAAACCTGCAGAATATATTACCAATGTGAGGTTATCAATTGCAAACAAACACCAAATTTATTCTAATACTGAGATACAGACGTTAGAGCAGAACAAACTAAAACTTTTACTGTTGGTTTAATTGACACTTCAGGAGAATTCCAATTGTAAATTTCATAAATTTGAATCTGGCAACCTGAACTATTATAGGAGTGTGTAACACCCCCCCCACACACACACACACTCTACCCATCTGTGCTGTGATGCTCTGTTGTCTGCGGTGTAGATACTGGGTCCTGGCCTTGTACATGGAGTAGGAGGATGTTCTGCTTTTACCTGCCTCTGTATGGACTCACACAAGGCACAAAGAAGTGTCCTTGTGGCCTTTATCTCAGCCCAGACTCCATTCGCCTGATTCTCTTTCTGTCTTTCTTTCTGTGGGTTACTGAACCGGACAACATGCAATACACCATATTTTCAATCATCCCAACACCACTGACAAGATCGAATACTCTCCTCTTTTCCTACCTTACACTTGGTATTTAAGTTTTAATTTGAGCAAATAAAAGAAGCTTTAAAGTCAAATTTGTGTGTGAGTGTGTGTGTGTGTGTGTTTGTGTGTGTGTGTGTCCTCTATTCTAACCACCAAACCTTAAGCCAGTTGGAAACAAAGGTAACAGAAAACACGCAGGGCTTCCTGTCCATATGTAAGGACAAATATTGTTTCAGATCATGCACTATGCATGGACTGCAGTCCGTGGAGATCATATGCCACTGATTTTAGGTGGATCTAACATGAAATATATACATTATATATATATATATATATAAATATTCACATCATCCAATATTCACGCATGTCATCTCTGATTCTTTTAAGAGCCAATTAAACAATAAAATATAACCGGTGTAAATTTTGAAAAATTTAATACACAATTCTATAATTTACCGGTCAACAATTGCACAGCGCCACAAAAAAGAACTAGTCTATGAATCTCAAAAGGTCACGACATACCATTGGGAAATTCGCAGGAAAAAAATACCACACCATCTTTAATGAATAAATAATCTGGCGTCTGATTTTCATCCACAACACTCCTGAAATGCATCTCAATTATGTACCTTCATTCAGCTGGCGTACACAGACAGGACTCAGTAAACAATAGCACACACACACACACACACAGACGCACCTGTAACACAGACGTTCCAACCATGGAGTTCTCGCTCACAACGGTGGAGTATGAGTTATTCTGGAACAGCGGAGGGCTGTCGTTCACATCCAGCACAATAATGTCCACGTCCACTTCAGACTTGGCGCCCGTCAGTGTATCCGTAGCCTTCACCGTTAACCGGTAGTACTGGTTTGTCTCATAGTCCAAGGGGTAAGTCACACTGATGACCCCCGTGTCAAAGCCAATGTCAAACTGGAGGGAAAGGTCTCCGTCAGAGATGGTAAAGATGACTTTCTGACCCTCTGGGCTGGTGGCGTTTATGGACAGGATAGAGGCGGAGACAGCCACGTCCTCTCTCACCGTGACCCCATAAAAAGGTTTGTCAAATACAGGCATTGCTTTGTTTACAACGGTGATGGGCAGCTCCACCTCGCTGGACAACGGGGGGAATCCGCCGTCAGTGGCCACTATGACCACCTTATACTCAGCATTGGATAGATCCACTTCAAAGGGCCTCTTTAACATCACTTCTCCACTCACAGGGTTGACCTGGGAGAAATATTTAGGGAAAAAAAAACACTTCAATGTATTCTATGCTTCTTCATATAAGGACCATGAAATGAAGGATAATTTCATTATAGTTCATTGTGGTTTTAAGTTTAACCTATATCTACGTATTGGATAAGTGTAACCTATCTGTACCTAGAAATTTAACTTATCTATAATGTCTGCAAACTAAAGCTCAGACATTATCAGAATACTGTAGATGGTTTTCGGATAGGAAACATCTGTTGCCATAGAAACAATGTATTCTTAACTAGTTCCATGCCTAAGAAACAACAGTTGGTGCAGCTCACGTTGGAATTTATGACCCACTGGAACTTGAACTGGAGCCAGAGCTTAAAGTCCAACCCTATTGTTGGAGGGCGGAGCCTAAGGAGTTAAAATGTAGACACGCCCAAGGATCTGGACTCATTCTGAATGAGAGCTCAGCTGAGTATATGCTTTACCTGTGACCACAATAAACTGAGACCATGATGAATCAGGACTCGTCTTTGGAGCATCCAATTAAAGAACACTCTGACAATGAAGTAATTTTGAACTTTTTACCTGAAAGTTCCAATGTTGCTCTTTCAGGCTGTAGGTCACTTTTCCGTTCAGACCGCTGTCCGAGTCAATAGCTGAGACCCCAAAGATGGAAGTCCCTGGCTCTGCCTCCACTTGCACTGCAGCGTAGTAAGGCAGGTTGACAAAGTGAGGGGCATTATCATTGACATCCTCCACCTGTAAAACAGAAGAGCAATTCAGAAAAAAAAAATCGTTGGGGTTATTATACATGTCAGAAGAAATTTGTAAGATATTTAAGGATGTTAAGGATTTTTAATGATAGATAGAAGCTTTCGGATTCTGTATTTGAAATCTTAGCAAAGCAAAACAACCAAATAAAGAGAGATCCGCGCATGTTAATGATAGTCATTTATGCCTGGAATCTGTTCAGATTTCCAAACATCAGATTTAGTTTTAATGATATGCTGGAACGAACACGCCATTTTCCATTTGGATGCTGTTTGCTTTTGTTTGACGTCTGAGCTGTGGAGCTGTTTCCACTGTTTCAAACTCCTGTCCATATTTACCAAAATGGTCTCTAATGAGACCTGCTCAGAGCAAAACCTCCAATTGGATAATTAGCACTAATACTCCCAGAACTCCCCACCATCACAAACCCACAAACCAGCTAAATTACTTCTCTGGTGTATCAAATCTACAGTACCATCTACTGAATGATCTGTCAAAATAATAGCAAGGTAACCTGAATTTTCCATTATTGATAATCTGTGTTCACCGCTGGCAGCAGAAAGTAACTGCAATGGCAACTGTGTCTCCAAAGAGGCTGTGCGCATTTAGTGAACCCAGATCTCCATCAGTGTGTGCCATTAGGACGGTTTTATGTTTAAGCAGATAAATCCCAGACTCACATCAGTACAGTATCATTCAAGCATCACAAATGAAAAAGTCTAAAAGAAGTGAGAGATACAGCAAATAAGAGTGACTTTCTGCAGACAGAGATTAGATCGACATTAAATGCTCATAATTTGTATCCCTCTGATACAGATGTATTTGTCATGATAAGTATTATCATTTATTTGCAGCTTCTTTGTGAATTACATACTGTTATTATCTTCTTTACACCCATTTTAGGACTAATTTACTTTAAGTGTGAAAAGTAAAAGTAGTTACTGACAAAATAATTTCCATCTGATTTATCTGGTTTATTTTTTTTTCCTGCATTCAGTTGGAAACTACATTAGTTTGTTGTCGACAGTTTAGGTTTGAGATCTTTTCAGCTACTTTATATAATGGAAGGTAATTCAATCTATTGGCAGTGAACTGTTTGATATCATCACTGGTGTTGTATATTTTTAGCATCATTTCTCATGTTTTGTTAAAACTCAGCTTTTCTTGAAAACTCTGCTTGCATTTACTCCAAAATAGTAGAAAATAGAAAACCATGATTTTGTTGTGCTAGAAGTTGTAGTATAATAACAATAATAATCAAAACAGTACAGTACTTGAGTAAATGTACTTACTTTCATGTCATATCATTGCTTGATTTGTGTGGATGTTATAATCGTATCGTTCGGAATTGTTTTGTGCCGTTCTGCGTTGCTTTGTCTTGATCTCTATTGTTATAGGGAGGTGTTTTGTAATGAGTTGTGTGGTGTGAAGGTTCGGAAATTTAAAAGCAATGCTTCTTCACTTTTATCACTTGGGGGGTGGGGGGGCAGGTGGACAAGTCGCCAGTTCATCCACACACATTCATACTGCATGGGCACCGAATACAAGGTGGGTGAAGTGTCTTGCCCACGGATACATTAGCACATGATCAGGAGAGAGCGGGAATCAAACCATCAACCCTTCCGTTACTGGATGACCTGCTCTACCACCCGAGCCATGGCCACCCCTAATAATAAATAACAATAATAAAATAATGTAATGCCACTGGAAGACTCAAGGGCGGCCATGGTTTGGGTGGTAGAGCAGGTCGTCTGGTAACCAAAGGTTACCGGTGCCGTTGTGTCCTTGGGCAAGACACTTCACCCACCTTGCCCATCCCTGTATGAATGCGTGTGAATGATGACCCTGTGATGAACTGGCGACTTGTCCAGGGTCAGGGTGTGTAAGGATTAAAAAATGTACATAGAAACACAGAAACGTATGTCCACACTCACTTGCACGTGCACAACAACCCTGGCCACTCTCAGGATCTCATCTTCTCTGCTGACCTCCACCACTAGCTCATAACTGCCCTGCTCCTCTCGGTCGAAAGGCACCCCTGTGGTCAGCAACACTCCGCAGGTGGGTCGAATGGTGAAGCGTCCGCCGGGGTTTAGCAGAGTGTACTTGAGTGGCTCGTTAAGACAGTGGCCCACCGTGTTGACAACCGTCACCAAGGTCACGTTAGGTACATTCTCTGGGATGGAGGCCGAGTAGACTGGGAACGTGAATAGAAGACCACTGTCGATAGCTTCTCGGACGAGCACTGTGACCAACGCCATACTGGAAAAACGACCGTCCCATACCTCAAAAGGAAGACAGTGACAAAAATGTGCCTCATTAGAGCAATTCCGCTCAATCCATATGGGAATATTTTTGATGGCTGACTCAGTATAATGTCAATGCAGGTAAAGTTATGCCGGATCATAACGTGCATTCCCAAACATGTTTTGCCCTTTCTTAGCAAAAATAACAAAACAACCCAAGGGCAGTAGGATGGCATGGGGCGCTCAGAGACAAGTCCTCTATAATGTAGGACCTCTGTCGACAAGCCCAAGCAAGACAGTGAATTAATATGGGTTGTGGGTGCACAGCTCTGCAACTGACCCGGTGCACTGACCTCCCTGAGGAAATCATTATAATATAAGCTTTTTTAGGTCAACTGTATGTTGCTCATCCAACCTAGTAAGAGAGAAAAAAAATAGAAATTCAGTTGTGTTGTGTGGAATCATTCACCTTCACGTTGAACCTGTAGCGGTCTTTGCTCAGGTTTGGATTAATTACAGTCACAATTCCGGTGTGGCGCTCCACAGAGAAGTATTCCAGATGACTGTCAGCCGAGGAGTAGATCAGTTGAGGAATGGTGGACTGGTTGGGGGTTGAGCTGAGGTTAAAGGTCAAATCGGGATCAAAAGCTTCAACCCTCAAGACCTCAACACCCATGAAGGTTGGCAGAAGAAGGACAGTCTCGTAGATGTCTTGGGAAAACTTTGGAGGTGAATCGTTGATGTTGATCACCTACGACGGGAGATTTAATAAGGAAAAAAAGACTCATAGTATTACACATCCAAAAAAAATCTATACAGTATAGGCAATTCAGAAATCATGTGTGGGAGTCATTTTTTGACTCGCCATTATTTAGAAAGTTTTGGGATTTTTTAATTAGATCAATCTTTATTTTTGTATTTTGTGAATATATCTGAGTAAATAAACTCAGTTCTTCTTTTCCCTCTAACTCTCTGTGTTTGGATCTGCCTTCGCACACACAACAAGAGAGCTGATTTATAGTCTCTTATGCACCTTTATAGTCACTTCAGCCGGACTTTCAGCACTCTTCGGAGGCTGGCCACCATCTCTAACATGGACTCGGAAAAGGAACTCGGGGAAAGTCTCGTAGTCCAGGCTGGCAATGGTTCTAAAAATGTCCGAACAGTTAAAAAATGAGAACAAATCCATTATTTCCCCCCAGAAATCATGAAAAATACATAACCCAGTGAACCAGACATCCTCCGTAGAGACACCCGTTGGTGAAAATTTGATCACTTACCGAATTGATCCAGTTCCTGAGTCCACACTGAAAAACAAGCGAGCTGTCTCTTCTATGATATGGAAAGACAAGAGGGCGTTATGATTGCGATCCTTATCGGTTGCCTGAATAACCAGGGGTTTGCCGTCTTCTCCCAGGACAACACTGTTCACCGGAGCGGCTTCACTGATTGCTCCAACATATCTTAAAAAAAAAGGTAAAAAAAAAAAAGAAAAGAAAGAGAGACACCATTGGAACTGAAAAAGCATATACTTAAAGTCACTGCAGAGAAAAAAAAAACATGTCACAGTTCCACGTGGTTTAACAAACAGCGCTGGGAACTTTTCACCACCTGAGCTGTACTCCTTCATGGATACCTGATTTTCTGGAAAACAGGGGGGCTATCGTTGACATCCCCCACCTGGATGATGACAGTTGTGCTGGCTTCAACACCAGACATACTCAACGCGTGCAGCACCAGAGAGTAAGACGTCGTTTGCTGCCAAAAACAACGAAAACGCAATTAGTAAAGTGCTCATTTTTAAAACTCTGGCCTTCAAAAAACATTATGTCACTATTTTTTTGGCAGATGATAAAAATTCCAACCCCAAAGCACAAACCAACCTCAAAGTCGAGTAGTTTACGTGTGAGGATGATGCCGGTGTGATGGTTTATATAAAAACAATGCTCCTCGTTGCCACTGGAGATGTCATAAAAGAGAGCTGATCGACTGAGAGCACTAACAGTGGTCACATGGGTTCCTATTGTACTGTTTTCCATTATCTGTAAATACAAAAACAGGAAATTAAGGTTAGATGTAATATTTGTCCGTGCTTACAATGTCGCCATGAATTATTCTCCATATGTCTTTACCTCGGCTTGATACTCTTTTTGAGAAAACCTGGGCGTGGAAAAGTCAGACAGGACCAAGGAGATGCGAACAGTGCATGTGGCCATTAGTGGAGGAAATCCACTGTCTGTGACACGCACAGTGAGAGTGTAAAAGCCAACAGAGGTAAGGTCCAGGTCCTTGGCAATCCAGATAAGACCAGAGGCATTATCAATGCTGAACACACCGCCAGTGTTTCCTGAGAGGAACAGGAAATTGCAAGACATTGTTTATAAGCCAACACAAAAAGGAGGATTATTCCAATTTTGAAACAAAAAAAAAAATAATTACAACCCATCACAAACTGCACTTAGGATTATGAAGACATTAAATATTGTAAAGGTAGAAACTGTTTGCATTCTAACATATCAGCACACCTGCTTCTATAGAATAGGATAGTTGTCCATTAATGCCATTGTCTTTGTCCAGGGCAGTCACTTGCAGTATCGAAGTTCCGATGGGAGAGGACTCATAGGCAATGGCGTCATACACTGTACTGGTAAAATATGGAATGTTATCATTGGAGTCCTCCACTGCCACCAGGATACGAGCCAGGTCACGGTTAAATGGAAACTCCTGATCCTTGACCTGGAGCAATATCAGGCAGAATGAAAGATGAATATGGATAAAGTTGAGAGAGGTAATGAATGATATCAGCTAGAATTAAGTACGGGAAAGAGAGAGCTGCCAAAGGGAGCATAATTTGGAGAGCAGCACACACACACACACACAACACACACACACACACACACACACACACACATACTTAGAATTAGAACCAAGAATGGCACATCTCTTACCATAATCGTGAGGATGTGTTGTGTTCGAGCCTCATAGTCCAGTCTGTCCGCGGTGTAGACGACGCCTGTCCCAGGGTTGACTCTGAATAGTCTCATACTGTCCGGGTTCACCGAACCATAGATGGAGAAACTCAGCCGGGCGCGTTCGTCCGCATCCGTCGCTCTAACGCGCAGCAACTCCATATCTACTGGTGTATCCTCTGAAACACTGACATCATAAGCCGACTGCGAGAAGATGGGAGGGTTGTCATTGTGGTCTAATATCCTGATGAAGACCTTGACGGCAAAGAGAGAGAAGACAAGTTGAAGGACTTTGTTTGCAGATGTTATTATCATTCTTTGTGATAACTGAGTTGAATCTTGGGGACACTGATAACAGCTGATAGAGTCATATGGTAGGGTCGCCTATATTTCCAGTGACGAGGCTGAAATATTCAACAAATGGGAAATAACACTGAACTTTATTTTGGTCTTTTTTTAGAGCAGAACAGAGCATAGTTAAAGAAGGATGTGTACATGTTCTGTTAAATTTGACCTTTGTTTGCATAAACTAATCCCATTAATCCACTGATATCAAGGATTTCCCTCTTCAAGGAAACCCTAGTAGGCCAGCCAAGACATCAGGCTCACAGGAAATATGAAAAACCCACCGACAAAGGGCGCATTACATAGTCGGCAAGAGATAATTTCAAGGAAGAAAAAAAAAGAACAGAGTGCAAGCGTAGGGTGGAAGGAAGCTGGGAGTCAACAGCTCCCCTAGGAAGTGGGAACAATAATTTAATTTGATGCGGGTCTGAAAGAGCGAATATGAGACTGTGCCAGTGCATAACGGCGTACCTGGGCTGTGGAGAGACTGGTGCCATCTGTCACCTGTACGGTCATGTTGTACACAGACTGCACCTCCGCATCTAACGGCTTGGCAACAACCAGAGTGCCCACCCCCACCTGCAGGTCAAACTGCATGTCAAAGCTCCCTGGAAACACACACACAACACACACACATACACACACACACACGCACATACAGAGAGATCCATACACGTTACAAGGAGTTCCAGTCATTAAGAATTCACTCTGCGTGCTAAACTCAGGTGCTCTAAGTTATTACTGTGTAATTGTTTTGGCCAGGTGCCTGCGTCTAGGGCTGGAGGGTCCGTGAAATAAAATGAACTGAAATGCAATGCAATGTAGCAGCGAACTTGCTTGCCAGCCTGAGAGCTGTTAACAGCCACGCAAACATCTGTCTTATCACTCCAAAACACAACCCATCTCAGAGATCAAAAACCTGCAGCAGGGTCTTTTCCAGGGGCAGTGAGTGTACAGTTTAGAGGCTTAATGTTTGATTAGAGTGAGGGAGAGGATTGATGTGCGTTAGGTATTCAGTACCATCCTTCGTCTCATTCCGGCTTCTCTCTCGAGATATCTGGGAGCTTTAGCTCTCCTCAGCATATGAATACTGATTGCGCATTTTTCACAGAAGCACCGGAGCGTGCTGAGTCGGAGCAAGCCACGGAGATTCACTTTTTTTTGTTTTTTCAAGGGAAAAGGATAGTCGATATTACACTAAGAGGTAACAATCTCACAGTATTAAGAAAAACAGAAATCAGAGCCTGTAGTCTCTAAATAAAAAGAATAATCCGGTTTACTTCCTGTCTGAGATCTGCCTCTAGGGGGTCACGTCTCAGACTTAATTCAACTACTATTGTAAAATTTGTATTTTTCCAGTAGAGCGATACAGATTTGACCACTAAGTTCAATATATATCCACACATATGTGCAGGACACCCCAATCTTGCCAAATTAGCAGGATATTATACATGTCATTGGATTCATAATTTCATCCTACTTAGTCAGAAAAAAAAAAAAAAACTTGCCTTGCTTTTGGCCAGAAAAGTCCTATGTAGTTTCCTGACTCTTTTTAACTTTTCCGATGTGGAGCAATTATGGCACAGATATGTCAAAATCAACTCAACCAGACCTGTATCAAGAGAACAGTTTCTTCCACATGAATTCTGGGGGATGTAGAACATTTCTCTGGCCAGCCGTCCTCCTTTAACAGTAAGAGAAAATCGAAAAAGGCATGAGAGGATATTAATATTTAGAAAACTAACGCTATTCTTATGATCAAAAGCCTGCATCATCTGTATAAAGTACTATGTGGACACTTTGATATTTTATACCTTTATTTGTGCAACATGAATTGATTGTTCAGTACTTGTAGGGTAAACACAGTTTATTTATTTATTCATGATATCAGAGCCCAGTGTGAGAAGCTTGAGAGATAATAGTTACTATCATATGTCATACACCACTTTTTGTGGTATAACCTGTGAAGAACTTATTTTCCTGCACAATTAGTATTAAAATTGAATAAAACAGCATGTCAGCATCAAGTGTGACTGAATGCGTAATGATTCAATAAAAGATACTACGAATTCTACCGAATCATAATTGTTGAAAACCTCTCATTTCTGTCATGAAATTTGCCGTCAGTAAAGTAAGAGGCACGGTAGAAACAGAGCACCACAGGGTTGAATACATGGATAGATGTAGTAAAGTGATGGTTTTCCCCAAAGCCAAATCAGCAGAAGATGGCAGCTTTTCTACTTTTCCTTCTTTCCTACTTGACTGCTTGTATGGAATAAGAAACACAACATATTCAGTGCTCTTATGCCAATGCAAAATTAAGTTCAGTGATGATTGGCCCTCTGAGTTTGATTATGCTAATTTTAATTATACACAAAATAGCCACACAAGTAACTTTTAAAAAGCTGCCTGCAAGCAATTTTGGCAGCAGACACTCACAATAGGAGCCATTTACTTCTTCACTCAGTTATTGTGGGAAGATTTACGCATACTTGCATATTTGTGGCAGGCAATATATGTAATATTTTCACAGTTTAGCATCTATCAAACTGAATTAAAGGCCACTCAAATAGTGATTAAGAACACATGCTATTCTGAAATTCATCACTGTTGGTATAAGTTGCTGCTCATCAATCCAAACAACAAATTCAAACTTTCTGGGGAAAAATATATTATTACACTGTTGCCCATTACATTATATTAAAACACTTCTTACCTTTTATCATGAAATGCCTGTGACAATTTGACTCCGATTTATAAAATCAGTAACTGAGACTCAGTGTGTAATCACTGAACCTCGTTAAAGGTCATTATTGATGTGTATAATTGGCAATAAAAATCAGAATGTGTCTGAAAACAAAATCATTCCAGATTCCTGGGCAAAGTATACATGTTAGGAATGTTATTAATGTCCAACTCTCTCCTGTAGCACATTTTTACTGGTGGGAGGCAAACATAATTTGTTTTATGAAAAAGAAAATAGGCAACGAGCTCGTACTGAATTATTTTGTTACTACCAGTGTACATTAAAATTGTTAAATTATCTTGATTGCTGCTGTTTATATATTTTTTTGCTTTGCTGTTAGTTCCTTGTACACACACAAGTTTATTTTTTGTCCTCCATTAAAACAAACATTATTACATGATTTTTAGAATGACGTTTGAAGAATCGTGGTTCCTAAATTTAAATTTCAAGTTAAAGATTAACTAGTGTCACTAATCTCATAGGGAAATCCTGCATTTTACCTATCTTAACATACACACACAGTAACTAGCATTAGCACAACATTTTTTAACAAATTATACCAGAGTCATTGCTGATTTGAAGTGTTTATTATTGTGAAATACTTAATTTTAACATGTGATTTTCCAATATCAATCCAAACACTATACCAAAGTCTTTCATTAAGCAGTTTATCAGTGTTCAATATGTCAACTGCCACATGTCTTACTTCCTTACCGATAATATGGAACCATACAGGTGAGGTTGACTGGCTGACGGCGACCACTCCGACCGGTTGAGCCACTGTCGCTGTCTCGGAGATGGAGAAGTTGTAGTACCTCTGGGTGAACACTAGTGGCAGACGCGAGGGCACGGGTTTGCGAATCCACTCAACGTGTAGTTTGACAGTAGACCATAATGGGGGGTCGCCGCTATCCTCCGCTTTAATCTGGAGAATGAACAGTGCATGAAGCCCATGAATCTATGAGCACGACAAAGCTAAGGTTTCCATCAAATAACAATACATCAAAATGGAAAATAAACACAATGAATTTCACTGTTGGTGGTGCAATGTGAAAACCAAGAAGCACATTCCAATTCTGAACGCATCACTTCACTCGTACTGTCAAAATTATATTAATGAAATCTACATGTGTCTTCTCCACAATGACACTGCAATGGCATTGAGTTATACAAGCCCCTCAGCAATACCATCCCATCCATAAATTATATTTTTTTTATTTTTTCTATCCCTAACCTCAAAATTGATCTAAGTATTTTGGGCCTAATGAGATAGCTGTCCCTGCTGGCTTCTTCCTCTGTTTTTGACATAACAAATATGAATGTCATTAACCAATTCAAAAACAACAACGGCAAAGTGATGGTGGAGGACCTTTAAAAAAAGAGAAATACTTAGAAATGAGAGTTATAAGAGTTACTTTGGGCCCAGAAGACAACAACCTTATCTGAATCACATGGAAGCCGAAAAAAAGTGACAGTAGAGGGCAACTATTTTTGTTTTGTTTAAATTCATGATACTGGAGCATTCTAAAGCAACTGAGAAAAATAGATATCAGGTGTGTCTGGGGTTTATATGTATGTAGAAGAAGCTGCTGCAGGATTTGCCCATTGTTCATTTATAATACAGAAGTAGACAGTGTTACAGGCGAGTGGAGGACTGCTAGGAAGAAAGAACCAAAAGAAAAGGAACAAATAGGATGAATGACAGGACTTAGTGCCAAGGGGGTGGAAAAGTGTCGGTGTGGACTTTTACCTACAAATATGCATTAGACTATTGCAGGGCAATACAAAAATAATAGTGTACATGTAACCCTTAAACAGCTACCAGAACTGATCTAGATAGCATTTAATAACGTCTGAGCCACAAATCCTAACAATACATTTTATAATCCTACTAAAATACTGTTCCTCAGCCATTTCAGCAGCATGAGATGAGTCGTTTTTGTAAATGTATAGGATTCCTAGTGAACGCATATGTAAGTTACAGACAGGGCCATTAGCTTCAATAACAAAATTATATTTAATTGGTTGCACTTAACCGTATAATCTTAAACCCTAGAGTGTACTATTGTTTTAACTCAAACTCAGCATTAGACTGATGATTTTATGCTTGTTGATTCGACTGTGAAAGTCATGCTACAGTTTAATTTCCCAAATGTTTTCCAGTTCAGTTAGTTAAAAAGTATAAATCCTGTGAAAGCTAACTTTGAATAGATTGGAATAGAATGACTTAAATGAATAGTAGTGACATGATTCAAACTGAACTGTGTTTTGTTTGTGGCAGTGGGAAAACATGAGAAATACTGTATTTGGGTTAAATGCTTTAAGTATACAGTATTCAATGTTATCTAAGGGGATGAATACAAGAATCAAACAGTGATGGCTGTACTTGTAATCATTGTCACAGTTACGGGATGATCCTTTGAACATGTCACTTCCTTTTCTTGACCCACAACCTTTAGAGAGCCCATACATGCAATTAATTTATCATGTGTTTGAAAGGCAATGCATGTCAGCTGAAGATAAGGTAAAGTAAGGTAAGATAAGGATAAGGATAAGGATAAGGATAAGGATAAGGATAAGGATAAGGATAAGGATAAGTACGGTAAGGTTAAGGTAAAGGATAAGGTACAGTAAGATAAAAATAGGACTAGGTAAGGTAAGGTTAGATAAGATAAAATAAGAAAAGATAAGATATGCTTTATTGATCCCCAACTGTGAAACTTAAACCATCCTCTCCTCAAATAGAAGAATCTAACTTTAAAACTGACCGTGAGAATATCGTAGCTTCCCGCCGTCACCATCTTCTTTGATGAAACCATGGCTGTGCGAGGATCAATACTGAACTTGTCATCCTCATTACCAGCAACAATAGTGTAGGTGATGTTGCCATTAGCACCAAGGTCGCGGTCGTAAGCGAAGACACGGTAGACTGGTTCACCACGTTTGTTGCGGTCTCTTTCGGGCAAGCTGATGCGATAAGTGACTTCTGGGAAGGTGGGTGAGTTGTCATTCTCATCCTCGATGTGGACTATGACCCACACAGTGGACTGACGGTTCGTCACCGGGCCGTCTATGACTGTCACCTGAGAAACACAACCACACGTACATGACAGCGGCTAGACAAGTCTTACATCACTAGTATTATCCTGTGTTGTACTGTACATGTGAGGGTTGTATACATTTATTCGCAGTCTCCGATCTTTACTTCCACTGTTGTGTGTGGTGCCACGTGGAACACAGCTCACGGGAAATCTCTGTATTATTGATCCCCTGGAGGCAGAGGCAGAGGTCTGATCACTGATCAATGAGATCAGATAAGGGCGAACACCACTGCTGCCAGCCCGCCTGCTCACTAGCCTATTAATTACAGACAGTGAAGACTGGCAGGCGTAGCGACGCACAGTATGCACCGACCAACAGCTCATACTGAAACAGGACAGGACAGGATGGGACAAATGGAACTACAAAGACCTTCATGACCCTCATTTTAAGCTTGCTCTGAAGTAAAATAAAAATAAATTTCCTTAGACGCAAGCTTCTGTCTACAACCTTTGCGGCTTTTGCTATTTTCATTTTGGTGGCGTAGTGTCACGTGGGTTTACTTTGAAGTACTACAGTTCAATAAAGTGGCAAAAGGAATCAAAAGAAGTCAATTGGCATTAGAATTTAAAAAAAAACAGAAAAGAAACAAAACAAGCGGCATCACTGTGGGTCAGCTTTGGGTTATTTCATTTCATTTTGTCGAGGGGGCAAAGTGCTTGGGCAGCATTTAATAAGTTGTATGAAAAGTAGGTAAAAAGTTTGCTTCTGTCTTCACAAGTTGGGAATGGCTGATTATCTGGTTCATCTGCATGCAGAGCATAAGGAGCAACAGAAATGGTAATCACTGAGCTATCTGTATGCCCAGTGTCTGGGCTTATCAAATGCTGGGCAGACCAACCACTCTCCTCCCTGTTCCCATCCTGAGTAGAGGAGATAACCAATGATGAATGATTACATTTAGAAAATCCTAAACCTGGGTCCCAAAACTACAGCCATTCATCACAGTTTATGGAGCCTTGAGGGCCTGCCAGGCTTGTCCTCCACCTTGTCTATGTTAATAGTGGGCTGTGGCAGGTGTCACAGCCAGATAAATAATAATATTGTAAAGCCAGGAACACAGTTCAGCTTTTACTGTACCTCTAAAAAGTGCTCGGCCTGTTGTTCTCTATCCAATTTCCTCGCCGTGGTTGTAATCAGCCCTGAAAACCATAAAAGAAGCGGAGATTTATGAACAGTTAACGACAAACCTTTGTTTTTAGGCGGTCGTGTCTTTATCACTCACAGTGACAGATGAAAATTCATCATCTGTCTTTACAAGTTTTCAGATATAAACGTTGTTTAAAGCTCGTATTTCCTCCCATAACAAAAGAGGCCTCTGGGTTAATACGTAGCTTGTGTGTGACACTAACGCCCATACGCACACACACACACACACGCATTGTTCCAAATACTATAGCCCGCAGCAGAACTGGCACCGGCTGCAGCATTTGGCACATGCTCATATGGCACAGTGTAGTTGAGGGTCATCCATGCTAACAGGACGAGAGAGAAAAGAGAGAGACGATTGATAATAGGTTGGTCTGAACCAGATTATTCAGATGATGGTGAGATGTTTTGACAAATGCAGACAGCCTACACTGGAGATTACAAGGGAGCGTCACTTTCCCTCCTGACAGTTGGTTTTCTTTTTTTTTTATTTCATTATTTTCCAGCATTGTCATGTCTTTGCTGGTTCCTTGTCACTCAAGAGCTAACAGATGGTGATATTCGCCATCTGATATAACACTTAGAGACATATCTAGTACATTTAATACACACATTAAAAACTTCTGTATGATTTACCCTCTCTTATTTACCTTATTCTTTGCCTGAACTACTGTACATCTGTCTCTTTCATTCATCATTCATTTTACAATCTGACTTCTGCAGACCATAAATACAGTTATCTTACTCTTGATCGTTGTTAACTTTACTTCCCAAAATATTAACCATGGGCAACCATGCTCAGTGAACAGATGCCCAAACAACAGGAAGAGCATAAATTCAATTATAAAGCAGGAGTGTTTTCAATCACCATTGTTCTGTGGAGTGTTACAGTATATAAAGATAGGCATGTTATCATTCACTATTTATCCTCGAGTTCGACACAGAGAATGTCCTGCTACGGTTTAAACACAACATGACGATTATTATAGGAAAAAAATCTCACAAATCAAACAGTTCGCCACATTCTTATACATAGGTGTTTTCTCAAAGAATTCAGTACACATTGTGTTTATTCAGTGTATTTTGTTGACTCAGGCTGGTGCTGCTACTCATTGAGATCATCTTCTCCAGGGAACAATCAACAGGAAACTGTGAGACAAAAGTCATAGCCTACGTGTCATCAGCAAACAGTTTGATTAGCTATGCACAGTTTACAGCAGTATTAGGGATTATATTCTGACATAAAGTTACTGCAATCATGATAAACACATACAGCTACGTTTACACTTAATACTCTTCATGGCTCTACACTGATAAACCTGTTAGCATTGGCCATGAACAGTAAATACAACACAACACAGTCCAAGTTGTACTACATCCTTGCTTACCAACTGACAGCTAATGAATTTATCTGTCCTTCTCGTCTAACAGAACTAGATGTTAACTATAATGTCATTATCGACTGACTTTTGCCAGCTGTGTTACCACATCCAAAAAGACAAAAGGTAAGTCAAAGCAAATCTACAAAAGTCAAAATCCATTTTCTGGCATCGCCAAATGTTCCTCCCAGGTTTCCAAGAGTTGTTCAGTAGCGTGGAGTTCTTCACCGTGATGGGGGAGAGTAATTACATGATATTTTTCTCCTTTTGAAGATGTGAAGAAATATGACAGACGACAGAACTGGTGTAAATGGACCGGCCATGTCTCACAAAGTCTGTGGATCAGATATTAAAGATTATGACAAAGGCTGATTTCACTAATATTTCATTTTTGGAAGCTGACCCCCATTTTGAATTTATACAAACCTCAATTACAGTATGTGTTTTCATTATACAGGAACGTGTTTTGAATGTTTGTTAGTTTTTTTTTTACTGGATTCTTTCTTAATTAAAAAAAAAGTGTATGTACATGATATTTATATATGTGTGTGTGTGTGTGTGTGTGTGTGTGTGTGTGTGTGTGTGTGTGTGTGTGTGTGTGTGTGTGTGTGT
>JAPTHA010000007.1:17337734-17357473 GCA_029814585.1 Gymnapogon annona
TGGACTCTCATACCGGGGATCGAACCCAGGTCCTAAATACTAAATACAAATACTACTACTACTAATAATAATTATTATTAGCAGTAGTAACAGTAGTATTTGTAATAGTAGTAGTAGTAGTTTTAATAATAACAATAATTTTGGGTTATTTAATATTTTAATGTAATTCCAACTTTTTTCAAGTTGGAATTACTTGAAAAAAGTAATTCCAACTTTTTTCAAGTTGAATAATTTCAAGATTATTCAACTTGGAGAATAATCTTGAAATTATTGAATTGAATAATTATTGAATAATTTCAAGATTATTCTCAAATTAATCTTGAAAAATATTTTTAAATAGCAGCAGAAGTTACAAAAAACATTTAAATTCCAGCAGTTCAGCGGTGAAAAATATGTTGATCACGATGCCTTTAATTTATGAAGTGAACAAAATATGTTCTGTCAGTGTTTTTGCATAAAGCCTATCATGAAATACTGCATGTCCAGTGTACATACCTGGATGAAAACGTCAATAGAAGCTGACAGGGGTGTGAATCCTCTGTCTGTGGCGTAGACCGTCAGCCAATAGGAGTCTTTGGTTTCACAGTCCAGGATACCAGCGGTGTAAATCACCCCTGTTGAGCCACAGGGAAAGATTAATGCACTTGTTACTCAAGCTTGAGAATACATAACTTTAAGGTGTGTGCGTGTGTATATATATATATATATATTTATATGGAGGGTCAATGCTGGTGCCTTTAGTAAAAACACACTCCTGAAAGATATCAGAGGGGAAAGTCTTTGAATACTAAGTTTCAAGAGGCAAAGGCACAAATTGGGAGTAAACTTTGTGTTCTGGCTTCAGTGACATTCACAGGCATTAGTGTTGGCACTGTAGTCACCTTCAATGCTTCAGCTTCTCCACAGCTAATCACTGCTGACCAAACTGCTCTCGCTGCTATTTGCTCAGTGCTAAGCGTCCCCTGAACCTCCCTGCGCCGACACAGACACACATCACAGCACAGACACGGTGACACGTTCACACACACACATACACACACACACGCATAAAATTGACTGGCGTGGCCTTAAGGAAGATGAGTAGCTGACAGCTCAGTGACCTCTTGAGGGACAAAAAGACAAAACTCTCACAATGGGTGACAAATGGCTGCTTCTTCTTTTTAAATCACTCATGCAGGGCTGTCCATGTAAATACTAAAAAAATGACACCTACTCAATGAGTTCTTGCTCTCGGTCATGGGGGTCACCTATATCACGTCACATGTCAGACATTGCTATGGACGAGATAGTAAAAGTCAGGACTGGACATAACATACGAAGCACATGTAACGGTTATTAGAAAGTCAATCTACACTCATCTGACTGAATTGACCTACAAATATATACCTGTGAAGTATCTCTGGAGTCAAATATGTAGTCCGGTTGGTTTGACAAAGTGGTGTTTCAAGATTAGTATATCTAAAATCAGTCACTTCTACAGTCCATAGAGTACACAAAGTCCTTACAACCAAAGCAAATCTATATCAGCCACTGCGTGAATGCAGCCACTAGTTCAGCCCACACTCTGCAGCCCTGAGGGTAAACAAGCACAGTCTTGCTTGATTATATGCAAAGCCCTCGGCCATCACATTAAAAACACTTTGGCAGACACATGTTGATACTTTGTCACATTAATTTGTATGGGATGTAGGATTATTAACCTCACACACTGAAGTAAAATCTCCTTTTTTTTCCCCCCAAGTGTGATTACAGGTAGGTGTAACTGTGTAGCCATTTTTTTGTTGTTTTGTTTCTGTCAGTCTGGTTTCAGCTTTCCTCAAGTGTATGTTGAAGGTGTTACCTTATCACGGGGAAGTGTGTGAATATGTCAGATTATGACTAAGCGGCCGCCCAGCGAATGCACAACGCATAGTAAGAGTGTTTGTCGAAACACATCCTTGCTCTATCGGCCTTGACCATGTCCTTTTCAAACCACATCTCATCTCTGTCAGACAGCGAGACACGTAGAGACATGGAAAACAGAGTTGGCTGTTTCGAAACCTCTTTGAACTTTAAGACCGACAGGCACTGTTCGGTGAATTCAATATAAATCTAACTTGACAGCATCCATTCTCACCATAAATAACACACTTCAAAGACTGAACAAAAAAAAAATACGGAAGGGTCATGGCATCTTTTCCAATCTGGCAGTTCTCCGTCATGTCCCTTCAACTTAATAAATTCCCCATGAAACACCTTTAATGCTTCCGCTGCCTAATTAATGCAACCATTTCACGTAATCAATCTGCAGACTAATGACACCACACTGCGCGTCCTTTTTTTTTTTCTATCTCCCTGCTGTGTGACAGGAAATAGAAAATGAAAAAAATAAATAGATATAAATAAATAAATACAACCTGATCATTTTTAACAAATGGAAAATAAATGACTTTTCAAAGGGCTTGTTTGTCTCTAACTTAAAGAATGCTTTATACTGACTGTGACAAATCCTGGAGCTTGCAAACCTCCTAATAGAGGGAGCAGTGGCGTCTGACAGGTGCCCAATGAGAAATTGCAGGGCTTGCTTTCCCCTTAGCCAATGACAAGAATACCAATTTTTTGTTCAAAGTGCAGGAGTGCTAAGGGTTTAAGCCAGATAAGATCCTCCTTTTCATTTGAGAGATACTCGGTGCTCTCCCCCACCCCCCTCCTAACACCCCTCATCCGTATAAGAGTGAATCACCTTACCTTACACATCTAAATACTAAATATCAAAATGTGTGTGCTTGTGTGTGTGTGTGGGGTGGGGGGGTCACAACAGACAGATATGACACACGATCGGGCAACGATGATGCAAAGATCCAGCATATCGACGGCACCAGTTAAGGCGTAGTTCTCACACTTCTTCATATTCTCTCTGTCCTTTTCACTATCTCTCACTGTCTCCCTCGTTCGCTTCATACATACTTAGTTTTGGCACTAAGAGCCACAGATTGACAAGCACTCAGCACAACATGGCAGCTAAATGCACAGTAGGACGAAAAAGCAGCGCAACGCTGTCTGTGCCTGACAACACGGACCACTACGTCACACCACACAACAAAATGAAACTTCTTAAAGACTTGGAGATGTGGTTAAAAACATTAGTTATTTTTATTAAATATTTCATCAGCGTTCTACTAATCGTTATTTTTTTTCTAGGCTGTTCTTTTCGTTTTAACTCAAACATTTTTTTAAGGAGTTCCAGGGTTCTGGTTTGTGGATCCAACCAGCATCAACAAACCAGAACCAACATTAACCCTTTTATGCACAACTTATGATAACCTACTTCAGGATTTTTTGTCATATGTGACATTAAGACTCATTCATAGAAGAGAAAACAACTATAAAATAGCTGTTCCACTCTAGTGACCACTATGCATGAAAGGGTTAATATGGTTGATATCAATTGTGTTTTCCCCTGGTGTAAAAAAAACCAAAAGTGTTGCACTATATAAATAAAGTTTGACCTGATTTGTCTTGTCTTATTACACTCATACCTAAATGACCAGACAGACTGAGTGTCAGTGAGTCCCACAATGACAAATGTTTGCAAATGTGCTGCTTGTGCCTCTATGGGATGATGGATTAGCCCCCCCAATAGGCAGCAGGACAAATGATATGAAAAGGTTGCAGTGGTAATATCATAAAGCATAAAGTAACTTGCATTGAGGCAGAAACAACGCAACTTGGTGTGAGTAACAGAAAAAATTCCCTACATACAGTTCACAGTGCAATGATTTTGGGTATGACCACCAATAAAGACATAACTATGGGGTAATGAGCTGATTACACTATTGACTCACGGAAGCCACTTCAGCGGCAGAACACACTCAATTTAGTAGGTGTTTGATAAACTCCATCTTCTTGCCTGACACAGACATCGTATCGACCATACTTCTCACTTGCAGACATAAGAGCGAGCAACACAGACAACAAAACCAGCAACATGAAAAGAGACTTCCGAGAAAAAAAAATTAGCAAAAGGCAAGGGAAAAAGATAGCGGTATTTTCTTCTGACACTTTTTATGTACTCCTGACTCCCCTGCATCCTCTTCCTTCCTCTACTCGCTTCACTTCCACTCCCTTCTCCCTTTACTTTCTGCTCTAACAAGCACTCTGATTTCCCCTGGAAAATCTGCACTCAATAAACTTTCTCGCTTCCTGTGTTACTCCTTACTGAGCTCCTAATACCAAGTGAATAACTGCACCAACTTCCATCACCAAACCTAGAGACTGTCTTGAACAAGGCCATGTCTATTAATACAGCATATGTTTAAGATAAATTATGTGTGTAGACGCGTATATATGAAAACAGCAGGGAAGGGTTCTCTCTGTTGGTCCATCTTTCTCTCTCTCTCTCTCTGTCTGTCTCTCTCTCTCTCTCTCTGTTTCATTCTCTCCCTCTCAACTAGTCAATACTAATTAGCCTAGATAAAGGTCAAAACAGACCCACAGTGGCATTGGTGTACAGTAGGGACCACTATAACAAGAGGTGAACAGAGAGGCTAGAAGAAGAACACCATCACTTATTCCCCAGGACCTGTCTGTGGTGACACTTAATAATCACCAGATGTAATTGGGAAGATTGAGAAGTGTCTAAAACTGAAATGAACCACTCAGTGTAGAGGACCTTATCATAAAGACAAAATGAAAGAATATATAGAAGTGAGTGTGGAGCTGGGGTTTCAGCACCATGGACAGAGAATCTCTGCGCGAGATGAGATTTAAGAGCCAGCATTTGTTGGCAATGTCTGTGGATTCTCTAATAAACTATGACCATTCCTGGCCAGTGTCATCCATCTCATCGGGTGTGTATTTTATATTTGGTGCAATTTTTTGTGTTGGTATTTCTACTGGGAATAATGTGAACTTACAAAGCTTTTTAAAATCAATAGAAAACAGTTTGAAAATATTAGGTAAAATAAATCACTGTTGGAAAAAGCCAAACATTCCCATCCTAAACATGAGCTAATGTCAACTTTCCTATTTTTATACCTGAATTTGACTCATTTTCTACTTGGTGAGTGAGTCAGAGCTTCTTGTTTGGAGCAACATGCTTTCAGCTGCATTTTGAGAGTGCAGAACATTTTAAAGGCAACCACACCCTCATTTATAGGTTGGCCTCCTTGAGTAAGTCACTGCGCCTTTACTGTTTGGAGAGGATGGTGTAGCTGTGCCAGGGAGCCTTGATCAATGCTATGCACATAGCATTGGATCTGTTGTATTGAGTAGCCTGAGGCCGAGCCAGTGTAGTTGCCATGCTGCCCTCATTACTGTAATGATCTCCCACGTGAGGCCCTATCAACACGATGACTGTGAAATACCTCACGCTTTCTTCACCTCTTCCAATCTGATACACACACAGATATGCAAAAAAAACCATCAAACTAATGACTGTGTGAAAATGGCAAGACAAAGATAATTCCTTACTAAATTGGAATGATGGGATATAAATGGAACACTTGCTATTTCAAGCACGGCTCTTTGCGTTATTGGCTTTTTACTTTACATAAATAAGGTTCGGAATTGATCTTATGTCACACCTGTGTCTTCATCAATGGTGAACGTGCCCAGTCCGCTGCCTCCTCTGACAGAGTACCTCAACATGCCACCTCGTCCCTTGTCATCGTCCTTAGCACTCACAGTCAGGACACTTGTGCCTGCACGGGAATTCTCCTTCACTGAGCCTCTCACAGCAAAGTCGGGGAAGTATGGTGCATACAAATTTTCGTTGACATCCACCACCTGTGCATATACAAACATATAAATATGTACACATATAACAGTTAAAGATTTACGCAGTATCAGCAGGAAACTCCAAGAAATGTGAATCATTGTGTAAGATTCATCCTGGGCAATAGTCACGTAGTTGTGATTATGTTAAGAATCTTGTTAGAATGTCATTTGATATCATTTACACAATGCTTTTGGTGTGTGTAGAATGTGTGAGTGTGTCTTGCGCACCACCACTTCCACAAATGTCAGACTGCTCAGAGTGGGTGCTCCCCTGTCTTCAGCCAGCACTGTAAGGTTGAAAAGCTGCTGTTTCTCAAAATCCAGCTCCTTCCTTAATCTCAAATACCCAGTCACAGCATCAATCTGTGCAACATATAACAATACCTTTAGTTATATACTCAAAATTACATTGTAAGCTATTTTCTTGGTATGACATCAATACATGTGTATGCATGTGTTTTTAGAATAGTGCCAATATACAAAATCATTTAAAGTTATTCGTGTTTTAGTTTTATGAATAAATACTGTAAAAATGCTGTATTTTGTTGTATACACATATTTACATTGGATGATATTTGATGTTTGATTAACATATAGTGTATAAAACTACTTGCCTCAAAAGTACCACTGAAGTCATCGGTTAAAGAGTATCGGACTTGTCCTCCCGGGCCAACGTCTGGGTCCAGAGCCTGAACCCATGTGATCACTGCCCCTGGTGGGAGGTCTTCCAGAGCTCGAGCACTATAGCTCCTGGAGATGAAAGCTGGTGCACAATCATTGACATCATCCACGATCACTTGCAAAGTGGTTACTGATGACCTCCTCTTGCCTCTTTCTGCCTTGTCTCTCACTTCAATTTTCAACATGAACACAGGGACCGTTTCCCTGTCTAAGTGACTGGCAACAAATACACTTCCAGTTTCGCTGTCGATACCAAACTGAGGAACACTAGTCAGTAAAATGTAGGACAGCTGTCCATTTTGACCCATGTCTCTGTCAAACGCAGCGATGGTAATGACCTGCATGCCAATAGCAGAGTTTTCCGGAATTATAGCCGAGAAGCTCTCCTGATAGAACTGGGGGTCGTTATCATTTGCATCCTCAATGATCACTGTCAAGAGTCTCCAACTGGACATCTGTGGATATCCCTGATCGTAGATGGTAATATTTAAGAAATAACGGTCTGTTTGTTCACGATCAAGTGGCAGTAATACAGTGATCAAACCAGTCTCCATGTTGATATTGAAACAGTTTTCTCTATTGCCATCAGGTATGGAAAAGAGAACCTGGCCATTGAAGCCCATGTCACTGTCACGGGCCCTCACTTGAAACACGCTGGCCCCGGCAGGGAGGTCTTCACGCACTAAGATACTCGTAGGTAAGGCCTCGAACTGTGGAGCTTGCTTATTCGTTGAGAAAAGGTCAGTGTAGCTCTGGTCGAATCTTGTTCGAGCCATAGCAGAGGCCTTTGCCAGCATTTTTTCCGCCAACAGCTGTGCCACCCTGGTCTCTTTGCAATTAAAACCTCCGGGTGGCATTCTACCTCTCACCACAGATACATTGACAAATGTAGGTTCAGAGAACAATTCACCATCTGTTGCGACTATTTTCAGGTTGAATACTCCATTTTTTAAATTAACCACCGCTAATGATCTTTTCAGTGATATGCCTCCAGAATCTGGGTTTAAATTAAAACAGTCTAATTCATTACCAGCCACGATCTTGTACTTCACCATTTCAAGCTCATCCATATCCACGGCAGACATAGCGACAATAGTCTGGTTGACGGGGAAGTCACGGCTAATCATACCTTTGCAAGAAACTCTCTCAAAAAGAGGCCGGTTGTCATTAATATTTAACACTCGAATGGTCACATTAACTTCACTCTCCCTTCTGTAAGGTGAACCCCAGTCGGAGGCTCTCACAGTAAAAGTATAGAGATCTTCTGATGATTCAAAGTCCAGGTCTCTTGTGATCCTTACTTCCCCTGTAACCTGATCTATGTTAAATGGCAGATGTGGGTCATTACTGATTGTGTGAGTTATGTATCCATTCTCTCCTTTATCAGCATCCACAGCAGACACCACTATAGCAACGGTCCCTATAGGTAAGCTCTCATTGACTGCCACATAATAGTGTGGCTTGTTGAAGACTGGAGTGTTATCATTAGCATCCTCCAAGTTTATTTGCAGCCTTGCTCGTTGCTGGGTGATCATTTCAACCACCTCCATTTCCATAAAACTGTGTGATATCCTTGTCAGCTGCCTTGTGGTCATAATAACACCAGTCAAAGGGTTTATATCAAAGTACATTGGATCTGAGAGGCTGCTGAAACTGTAATTGACACTCTGAGGAGCAGGGGAGATTTTCACCACCTCTACAATTGTGCCTGGGGGAGCTATTTCACTCAGCCTGACTACATAAACACCTCTTTCAAACTTCGCCAACACTGGATCTGGCTTTGTAACCAACAGTTGAATAGTTTGGATATTGGAATACTTAGGAGGTACACCCTTGTCTTTAGCTTGGAAGGTCAAGTTGCAGCCATAAGGGAATTTTTCCCAGTCAACTAAGTCTGATGCTTTAACTCTGTACTCATTTCCATCTGGTGATCGATCTAACACAAATTGTTCAAAGATGTCTCCCTCAATGATGGACACCCACTCTATATCCCCAGATACGCCGATGTCTTTGTCTTCCACAGTCACTATGGCATACACTGGGTCCAAATCAGTCCATGACGGAACAACAGGAGTCACACTGAGAACTGGAGCAAATTCATTGACACGCTCCACAGTTAGCACCAGCTTCGCAGTACTGCTAATGCCATTGTTTCCATACACTTTCATCCCCCTGTCGACAACCTGCACCTCATCTTCAAACCGGTCTTGTTTGTTCATCCTGGGTCGGCTCGTCAGGGTGATGATCCCACTGGTGGGGTGGACAGCAAAATGATCCACTTTGTTTTTGAAGAAGTAGTAGAACTCGCCGTTAGGGCCGACATCAGCGTCTGTGGCTGTTACCCGTCCAATGCTGGTACCTAGAGGGGCACTTTCAGGAATGACAAAGAAATAGGAGGTTGGGGCAAAGAGGGGTCGAAGATCATTGGTATCTAGGACTTTGATATACACAGTTGCTAAGGTTTCTCGGCCGCCTTGGACAGATGCTTTTACAGTCAGTGTGTAATTCTCTTGAACTTCTCGATTCAATATGGCACCACTGCCTCCGTTATTGTGTATTCGAAGGAAGCAAAAGTCCCCCATCACAAACTCTTCAGCTTGAAAGATTCCCTCTGTGTCCCCAGACTCGATGGAGTATTTAATATCTAAGGTGCGAGGGGGGCTAAGGAAGATGCCCATTTTAACATCGCTCCTGGTATAGGTCCTTGCAGCAGAGTTCTCAAAGATTGAGGCATTATACGCAGGCTGAGTGAAAAGCAGCAGGCCTTGTCCTGTCCTTGGCTCCAGTATGAACTGGTGATTGGTAAAGGGCAAGTTAACAAGGAAGCAGAAAATAAGACGGAGATGAAGAGAGATGCTGGACAGAGGAGGCATAATTCCCCGCTGACAAGACTTCATTACTATTCCATCACCCAGTCACCCTATATTTGGAAGGAATGACAAGGGAAAAAACAGAAGCATGATTCAGTTGGTGAGCTGTTAAAGACACTCTGCATGCTAAAAATTGGATCGAGAACTGTGGAACAGAAGTTACAAATATATTCCAGGGTCACTGGTAATTACTACAGATAGCATATGCAATGTTGCGCTCAAGCAGTTTGTACTGAAAAGCTGAATATTGCACCCGAAAGGATCCACAGCAGGAAAAAAAAGATACGTTTTTAAAACAAATCACATCCGAGCACAAGAGCACTTACTCAGCTTCAGTACAAGAAAAGCAGGTCTTCTGTCACCACATAAAATAGCAATAATCAGGAACAGTCAGTGTTTCTAACTATTGAGCACAAGATTTTTTTTTCTTTCTAGTGACAATAGGGGTTGTAATTTTTTAAAAGGCTACCAAAAATTAGAGGACTGTCTGAGAAAGTTTTGACCACGTCAAAGATAAATTTGACGTGGTCAAACTATAAAACTAGGAAAAATACTTGCAGTGTCAAAAACATTAAGCCAATCAATTGGGGGGGGGGGGCAAATGTTTACATTTATTAAGATAAAACCGATAAAAGAAAATGAGAAAAAGGTCAGTGCAGAGTCAAGTCCTATTCATCATATAACAATGAATACATTAGTAGGTTATTATACTGAATATACTTGCTCAATTCTGAATAGACTGACACTAGTTCAATTTCAACCGAAAGTACACTGGAGCACATTATGTTTTAGTATGACTGAAGTGTCAGTCCAGTTATGCTCTGCAGCCGGTGATGTTCATTGCAGCCTGTAGAATAATATCAGCCCCAGAGAAGGTGTCAATACAACGTCTGCAATTCACATTCCCTGGAGTGAGTGTCCCGTGAGATCCTGGAGTGCACAGTTTCACGTTTTTTCGGGAATAAAACTCGGAAAATAGGCACAAAAAAAAAAGCTTCATGAGTTCCAATCTGCTGCTTGATGAAATTACATCGACTTCACTCACACAGATGCGTGCCTTACCGTTGAATACACAGCGGTTATCAGTGAAAGTAAATCCTGTCCCATCCTCTGTCCACCGGGGGAAAAAAAGATGTGGAACAACCAAGATAATCACTCAGAAGTCGATGGTGATGCGCGAAAGCGAAAATCCCAGTGCACACATCCCGACAGGCTGGAATGTAGTGGGCTGCAGCCGTCCTCGTAAAACTAAATAGCTATTGCCCCAGTTTCATGCACCTGACTACTGTAACCCTGAGTGCAGAAGAATATTCCTTATCTCCGACAGATAAACATTAAAAAAAAATGTTAAAACTATTGCATGTTCCTTTTCTGCGAAGTGGCAGTCCTAGAGGAAATTTGGTTCAACGAACATGTTGGTTAATGCAAGTTTGGAAGCGGTCAGCATCAGTTGTCGCTTGTGTGTGAATACGGTGCGCTCTCTGGATGGAGGGAGTGCTGAGCTCCGATCTTTGCCGAGTGTTTCCGACAATATCCGGAAGTGAGTTCGGTCTATTGCCGAGCACCGTGAGGTAACGGCTGTGTATCACTCACATACTAGCCTTTCCTTCGGATCATATACACAATTTTGCTAGCAGTCGGAGTTGGTTAATCTTCCACCATGTCAGTACTATGTTATAACAAGGGATGCGGCGAACGATTTGATCCGGAGAATAACCCAGACGGTGAGTATTGTATAAGTTAGCTAACTAAACGTGGTGCCCTGTGCCAGTGTGTTAGCAAGCTAAGCTCTAATCATCTGGAAATTTCTATAGCACCAGGCCCAGTGGGCTAGTGTGGCTAACCAGGTATTAGCAGGCAGCTTTTAAAAGTACAAACTCTTGATGTGTGTAAAAAGTCACGTAGCTTCTTCCTAACAGTTAGCTTAAAGCGTATAAACGAGACTTGCTAAAGTAGTGTAACTGTATGTAGCCTTTAGATGTAGTTAACGTTAATGTTATGATGGTTTAAGAATCCATCACATTTTATCTGTTAATATCTTCAATTAAAGCTAATGTGGCAATGTTGCGGATGTTTGTACTTCTAAATGTGCTTTTCCATAGGAAAACTAGAAGACATTCCACCTAGTTACACTTGGGAGTCCAGTACAGCACTTGTTTAGCCACTTGTGTTGAAATTAAGGTTAGCACAAACATGACAAACTTTGATCTCAGCATAGTTTTTCTTCATATTCTCTGGGATGGTGTTTTTTGTATTTCCATCCCCCTCCTTCATTCTAGATATATTATAATGATCCTTATGAACATACAGTAGTTGTTTTGATCAGATAGTTTTCTAAAATGTTGAGATGCAGTATATGTACTAGAGTTGCTACTGCAGGGCGTAATACTTATTTTTTAATAATTAGTCTTTCATTTAAATTTATTGGTTATAGGCTGATGTATTGGGTTGGTGTGGAGAATATATTGTTTCTGATCTCTGTTGTGAGGAGCTTTATTAGCCAGTTTGACATCAACTTCTGGACGTTTCTGAGCTGTTTATAGACAGTGCATTGTCTTGGTCTATGTATACTTTAGGACCTCTGACATTCAGAGGGCAAATATCAAACTTAGACTTAGACTTCCTTTATTGTCATCTAAGTCTACTGTATCTATCTATGTCACAATATAGTTATTGACTTGTGTCATTTAGTTGAGTTTTCATCACCAACAGGGTATATCACAAACTATCTGTATTGGCTCCTACAGTGGCTGTGGCTATATTACACTTTGGGGAAAAAAAGGCTAGATCAAGCATCAATGTCAAAAATTCAAGTTTTACCCATCATCTCTCAAATAGATGAAGCGCTTGTGTTTATCTAGTCAACAGGTTGGATTGAATAAGCTAATTTTCGTAATGGATGACTCCTTGATCTTGGGCTTCTGCTCTAGTCTTCTTTTTCTTTTTTAAGTAAAGTTTGTCTGTGTCAACAACAGGATAAGCCCCTTATGTAAACATAATTGGAACTTTCAAAGTTGTAATGTTGCTCACTCAGCAAAGCCTCAATGAGCGTCTTATTCCCTTCCTTGAGAAGTGTCCTCTGTCTCCAAGTTATATAACAAACACTCGTTGCAGAAGTCAGGTTTAATTTCCATTTTAATAGGATGCCTCTTTTCATATCAAATAGAGCATATTATTATCTAACTTTAGGGATTTTTGTGAGGTGTATCAGAGGCAAATGGTGTTGAGGGCTGGTGGCTCAGACTGAAAATGTTTGATTTATGGTGTTATTTAGCCAAAACTTATCCCAGCGTTATATCTTTTATAGAAGCCTGTGAAAAGAGGCATGAAAAACACCCTGTAATTTTAGACCGAGCTTTTGTTGGGATTTATTTCTTGTAATCTTATTTATCATATGCAGTTCTTCAAATTTATCATACTTTAAATAAAAAAAAAATATCTTCAATTGACACAAATTAGGAAGGTATTTCTGCATGATTGTTCATTTTGCCTTTTTTCCCCATTAATACAGAATTTTTCATAATGTAAGCCTACAGTAGACCTCCTTATTACATTACTTTTGAATGAACACAGACTCAAACATACAGATATCGATATGAAAAAAACTTTTAATATAACACAATGTTATTTGCAATATCTGCAGTTGTCATCAATGGAATCATACCTTAATGTGAAGATACCAATTTTGGTCATTGTTGGCAATTGTCTTCTGATACTGATGTCTGGCTGATACAGTATGTGAAAGATAATATGTTTTGTGTAATTATACGTGTAGATGCTATACTTTATCAGTGTATAAATTAATATTGTAGTATTGTAAATATTTTTATGATATTAAAGTTAAAATATGCTTGTGGTATGAGTTGTATAACATTAGTGAACATTTATACTCACTATCGCTTGTTATTACTATAATGTTTTTTGTCCTGAATTCTAAATTTGTCCGTACTAATCAACTAGTATTTTGTTCCTTAGTCTTTGTCAAAGTATACTATGGTGACACACCTTCTGAGTCCAAGAGTAAAGTTATATTTTAAGCTTTTTTCCCTGTTACCTTCTGTTTACTTTGATTGTTGTATTAAGTCCATGAAACTTAGTTTTTAAAAAATGATGGTATGAAAATAACAATCTTCCAAAGGAGCAAGTTTGGATTGCATTGTGTGCTGGTGTGGCTGTCTCTTTAACAACAGCTCATATTTCATCTGTAATAATTCAAATTTGTGTGTATTTTCACAGATGGGTGTACCTTTCATCCTGGTGTCCCAGTATTCCATGATGCATTGAAGGTAAATGATTGCATTGTTTAGTTACCTGACAATAATATATGTGCCATTTGTTATTCAGTCAATGTTAATGTCTGGCTAACTTTCCCCAGGGATGGTCCTGTTGCAAGAGAAGAACCACAGATTTCTCAGACTTCCTCAGCATTGTTGTAAGTTTTATTCTTTTTTTAAGTCCATTTTTCTCCAGTCTGGTCAACATCCCATTGTCCATTGTTTTTTTTGACACTGTCTACTACATTTGCTGCAGCCGTATTGATCTGTCTGTTAGTTTAACACAGTGGAATTTCGACTTACAGGGCTGTACAAAAGGTCCCCACAACAAAGAGAAGCCTCCTGAGCCAGTGAAACCGGATGTGACATCATCAGGAGAAAAGAAAGACTCGGATGAACAAAAACCAAAGTTTAACGAGTACATTATCTCTGCACCAAAGCCTCAAGAGGCGATATGCAGACCAAGGTTGTATATCCTTTTTTAAAGCAAAGTATGCATATTCCTTTGACAGATATGTTTGAGCTTGTAATTATATAAGACACAGTTAATCAGCAGAGGTTTTGTGTCAATAATGGCTTCATTTGAAATGAGAGACTTGTATTTCCATGCAGGGCAGCGTGCGGGCTTTCAGTTAAATACTGTATATCCTTTTGAGCTCCACGAACTACATCCCACTCTGAATTATTCTGGTTTAGTATCAAAAGCATGAAAGGATCAGTACAGTATCTGAGGTATTAAATCTGCCTGAAATCGTCAAGCGCATACTGATGATCCATGAGATGGAGCGAAGTGTTATTTTACCCAGCAGAGGTCAAAATAAGGTGGACCATTAACTGATAAAGTGATTACTACTTAGCAGTGAAACTCTTTTCAAGAAGTGCATTGGTCTTCCGCTGGCTGTGTACCACTGACCTGCTACTGAAGCGGTGGTGCAAACGGTGTATCCCTTGCTCACAGGAAATACCACAATACCCAGTGTTTGGCCTGTTTCCAAATATGAAAGAGCAGTCAACTGAAGGAAAAGATGCCCGTAGTCCCTCTGCTGTTGTCTTCATGCCCCATTTTTTGCTGCTGTTACAGTCCTGATGAGCCCATGGTGAGAATGCAGCACAAAATTTCTGCTTCTCTGAAGACAGCTCTGGAGAAATTGAAGCTGTCTGAAAATGCAGCTGAGAAGAAAGGTGAGAACATCTCTTTGTTTTCTTAGCTGCCATTCCTACTTTTAGTTCTCAATGTCGCAGTTCTTCAAGTCCTCTTCATCTTCGACCGGCATCCACTTGTAGTGCACAGGAAAGACAGGTTGACATTGGAAGTTAATGGATGGCCACAGGGACTCTCCACTCACCTGTGCCATGTCACGTGGTGGCTTTTTTAAGTGCACATTGACAGGACAGCACAACTTCATCAGGAAGGCAGCGGATTTCTGAGATGCACTTCAAAGTTGTCAATGCTTTGTCGTCCTCTTTGCGTCTCCCCAGAGGAGGACAGCGACGAGATCAAGATTGGAACATCATGCAAAAACGGAGGATGTACCAAAGTAGGTCAATGTGTCACTGTGTAATAAAGAACGTGCCAGATGAAAGATGTGCCGGGCTGATTGCATGAGCTGCTCAGGTGTTTCACATGCATTATTTTGGTTTCTTTGACATAAACTCCAAACTGAATCAGCCCAATCCTTCCAAACCTATGTTAAACTTGAGGAGTTCAAGGGGTCTCTATACTTTGGGTACGGGATAATGGGCACAAGTTCGGTTTGATGTCGTGTTTGGAGATGTATGCAGAGCAATTTTTTTCGCTTCAGCTAATCTAGCTCATCTGAGCAAAAAAGTGCAGAGCATAGATTGTCAGGAAAATTTGTCTAGATGTGATTTGTAGAAGAGCGGGGCTTTAATTATTTGCATAATTGTTCATCAACTGATTGAAAGCCATGAAATATTCTCTCAAGAGCTGCCTGTTTTTAGTAGATTTAATCTGTTGGGATTTAGGGTCTTAAATAGGGAACAAGCTATTAGTCGATGCTCGTTCCCTTATTATAATTGTGTCACATAGTGTCAGACTTCTATCATCACAATAATAATAATGATTGCAGGACGCTGCTCATTTCCAAGTAAATGACAGTTGGGGAAACAAATGCATTTTTTTGTACTGATCGGGTGATGAAATTCTACTACTGTTATTAATTCTGGGTTATAATTAGGGGAAGTAAAGTTTGTATTTTTAATGACTACATTTGCGATTATTTTTTTTCTGAATGTTTCCTACATGTTTTTACCTTCAGAGCTTTGAGGGATCTGCAAGCAATTCCGATGTGTGTATGTACCATGCTGGATTCCCCATCTTCCATGAAGGGTCAGTATTCATCTGATAATTGTACGAACCTAAAGCTGTATTTCACGGTGTTTGTTTAGTTCTCTGAACTGTTGTTATCCATTCCTTGTCTACTACACCGTCCCTGCATGTTGGGCAGGTGTGTTGTGTTGCCAGCTCTTGCTTTTGTTTCGTATTCTTCTTGAGATGAGGTCTCTGTTGTAACAGAGATTGCAATTGCATCGAGACTCTGATTAAATAAAGATTAGAAGAACTTCAGAGAATGTCAAAGTCAAACTGAATTTGTGAGAAAAAAAACGGTGTTGTCATTCCAGCAGTAGTTATTCTCTAAAACTGTGAAATAAACATGAAAATGAACACTATTTCGTTTCCCTGTCAGTGTTGTTTACCGATTCTCTTGAGTGACGAGTTATTGACTGCAAACGCTCCTGTGGGTGTGTTTTTCCTGCTTCTCCAGGATGAAGTACTGGAGCTGCTGTAAGAGGAAAACCTCCGACTTTAACACTTTCCTCTCTCAAGAGGGGTGCACCAAGGGAGCGCATCTATGGAGGAAAAAGGATGCGGTAGGCATGGCCTTTGAGATGATTTGAGAGATTATGAGGGGTGAGGACTTAGTGAGCCTCCACTGTAACTCCATCTAGTGGCGCCTCATAGGCGTCTGCACAGCAGCAGCAAACAGCCACCTCAGTAGCTCATATTTGTATTTGGCAATTTCTGATTTGTTTATTCAAACTCTGCTTTCAGGGCAAGAAAGTGGTTCCATGTCGATTTGATTGGCACCAAACTGGTACGCAAGTCATCATCTCAATCTACGCTAAGAATTCCATCCCGGAGCTAAGCTACGTGGATGCGAACAGCACTACAGTGAGTGACCCCACACCCACACATCAATGTAAACCTCTAAGACCCAGCTCTGGTTTCATGTCTGTGGATCTGTCTTTGTTCTCCTGCAGCTCGACATCCATGTTATATTTGAGGGAGAGAAAGAGTTTGAGCAGAAAATCAGTTTGTGGGGGGTAAGTGCTGCATAATGTGTCTCAAGTCTTAATTGCCAGGCATCATTAATTAAAGCGTCTCGCTTGATTTTGAAGAGGATGTGATATAATTGCAGAAATTTACAGAAAATGATCAAACTGATTGCCGACTCATTTATCTCCTTCAAGCACACGTTTCCCAAAGCAGCCGTAGTAACACTCTGCTCTCCTTTTAGGTGGTTGATGTAAGTAGGAGTGTGGTAAACATGATGGCAGCCAAGATTGAGGTGGCCATGAAGAAGTCGGAGCCCATGTCGTGGGCCCGTCTGGACCTTCCCCCTCCCGTTACACCTCCAAAGGAGGACAAGAAGAAAATGGAGGAAGATGATTATGAGGACGAAGAGGAAAGTTGAAAAATGAAGCGGGAAGCAGATATTTTTAACTAATTCTAAGGCCACATCGGCTCTTCTTTACCTCCACACCAGTCGACTCTTACTCCGCAAAAGACCTGTGGCCTTGACTCCTCAGCGTTACCATTAGCCCAACCGGCTCTTATCAGAGCACTTAATCTTTGATTCTCTCTTTGATTTTAGGTCCTCTATTGGTCATAATAGGCATCTTATAGCGCAATACCTTTGAAGTACTTTATGCACTGCACATTTCCATCAAGTACTGAATGATAATAGGAGGGAAACTTCTGTTGACTTTCACAAGTCGCATAAGTCGATTGTTAAATTGTACTGTTATTCCAACAAAAGAAACTGATAACATTTACATACTTCAGTCAAACCCACAAAGCCTTTATTTTTCAGTTCCATAGACTACATCAGGTTGTCTTAAGGACCACAATCTTAACAATTTTTCTGATTTTTACTTTTTTCTGTACATTTCGTCTTGTCGCACTCGGCACATCTGAAGTGGTATATCAGCCATTTGCATCGTCTTTTTTTATTCATTCCTTGAGTTCATTAATTTGTATAAATTATTGCATTTTTTTCATCCATCAGTATCATATTAGACCTGTCCTCTTGAATTTACTGTATACATGTATGTGTGAGATTAAAGCTGCTACATGTAGTATTGAGAAATATCTGACCCCTAAAACTTGTGTCATATAGAGCAGATTCTGAATTTAAAATAATTTTTTTAAAAAAAACCTACCTTAACTTCTGTCGGACTCTAGAGCATTAATTAAAACATTAGGTGTGTGGCAGACATGTCTCAACTATTAAAGCCATTTCAATTTAAATAGACGTGTATATGCACAAAGTACACCTTTTTACATGATTATGTCTATTTTGTACAAATGTACTTTCACACTTTTGCTGTATTTATGCCATCATCAAACAACAGTGAAGTGTTAAGAATCAGAATGAGTTTTATGTGAGAATGCCGTTTGACCTCAACATGTTTTGAACAAAGTACTGTAATCACTGTTTAAATTTGCTAGGCACGCATGCATCAGGGCATGGAATGTAAAAAGACAGCGACCATTACGTATTGGGGGAACCACTTTATCTTACCAAAAATAAATAAATTTTTGTGGTGAATTTTTTTGGAAACGGGGTTGGTGTGTTGATCTATGTTCCACTGTTGTCCCCATAGCAACTACAGACATAGATTCTCTAACCACAGTGGAATCAGCGACATAAATCGTTTCTTGTAAATTAAAGAAGGTATGACCTTTGAAATGAACATTTTGAACCACGTGCAAGTTGGAGAATTGCAATGACTTTTCTAAATGTCATCAACTTTCTTATCTGTTCAATAAATGGGGGGCTGGAAAATTGCAGAGTCCTCTTGCTATGAGGACCTCCCAGACGTTGGCATTATGCAGACATTTATCACATTTAACACGTCTCTACACCTCAAACACATAAATCAATTTAAATGTTAATCAAGTTTCAACTCTGTCAACCCCCGCGTGACGATAATAAAAGAATATCCCTCTGAGACTTTTGTGAATCTCAAGAATAGGAGTTGACATGCATGCACAGTTCTGGCGTTACGTTTGCAGGCGCGTGACTGATGCAAGTTAATTAACCCTCACAGTCTCCACTGATCTAAACTTTTAATACCTGCTGATCCACTAATCCTATCAATACATGTCAATAATTGCTGTAAAATAAAGTTTATAAGCTTTTCATGGACATCAGATATCCATTTAGATGTTCAGAAGCTCTGGTTGCCGTGGAAACACCATCTTCTACAACATTGACCAGTAGATTCTATATACAGTACTTTAAAGAATGACAATGGTTGAAGATGCTTGTTTTAATGTTGTTAATCCAAAATGTTGCTTCAAAAGTCATTTTTCCTTTTCTCTACAACCCTTGAATTGACTGAGCTTTTATGAACATCTACATGATCAGTAAATTAAGGAAAGTAAAGTAAAGGAATACCTGATTGGAAAAAATAAAAACCCATGGAAGAGAACAAACCCAATAAGAACCCCATGATTTTCATAGAGACACTTGTGTAACATCATGTAACAGCATTTATATATAATTAGACTTGAATTCAGTCCCTCACATTGCAGTTTGGTAGTTATGGTGTTTGGATTCCTCTGAGCTGGGAGTGAAGATAAGAGGTTGGGTCTCTGGAACAGTAAATAAGGTTCTCCATCTCCTCAGGTGAGGCCAAGTGAAGGCCCTGTTTCGCCTCTTTATAGTGACGACCGCCACAGCTGTTGTCAGCGCTAAAACCCCCCCACACAGGGCGGCAAGCAGAAGCCAAGGCCACACCTCCTGAATCTCCTCCAAGACAGGACGCATAGACTCTGCCAGCCTCTGACCTGCAAAAGAAGACATGTTTCTATCAAGTCGTCATCATGCTAATGATGTTGAAGTGACAC
>JAPTHA010000007.1:17376332-17389257 GCA_029814585.1 Gymnapogon annona
TGTGTGTGTGTGTGTGTGTGTGTGTGTGTGTGTGTGTGTGTGTGTGTGTGTGTGTGTGTATGTGTGTGTCTGTGTGTTTTTGTTTTTCATTTTAATTCAGGTTCAGGTTTAATTCAGACTTCCAGCTGCACCCACAGATGCTGCTACTATGGCTGTCTTTGTCCTCACATCATCGCCTTCCTCATTATCACCTTCATCTCATTCGACTTTATGCTGCAGTAGGTAAAGCAATTTTTTTTTTTTTAAAGATTTTTAGGTTACATAGAGCCATAGGCATAAAATTATTTGGTGGGCATATTGGTCATTGTCTTATCTGCGGGTGCATTTAGACAAAGTATTCACAAAACTATGCATAAGGTGCAGGAGCATAAACTAAGCAATTAAAACATGAAAATAAAATAAGCGGGAAAGCGGGGGATGATTTAGCAGGAGGATTCAGTCTCCAGGAATAACATGTTTTATTTTAAGATTTTGCTCTCCGGCTCGCGCTCGTCCCTGGTGTTCTATAAAAACCTTTCCTCATTAGGAGCTACATATGTAGGCTGTCGTTCAAATCTGACGGCAGGAAACACAAAATAACCTTGAACTACATATTGTTAAAAAAAAAAAGAAAAAAAACATCCTTATAATCCGTATTACCCTGCAAAGTAGTTTGCCCGCTCATCATTACAGGCTATATTTAATCTGTGTGATTAGCGCAGTTACATTGTACAGTGTATTATTACTGTGAGTTATAGCTTCATTCATTGTCTCTTCTTTCATAAACCTTATTAAACATGATGATATGATCATATAATGAAATATAGAGTGTCGTGTGTGAGGTTTACACTCTCTCTTCATGTTATTTAGAGCCTTTTCTTTGTGTTTGACCTGGATCATAATCTGTATAAAAACACATGTATGGTTTGTACACACATACATTATAATACATATTGGGTGTAGGAGTTTTTGGAAGTTCCGCCCAAGCATTCAATATGTCCAACTACTGTCACTGTTTAGATTATTTCTATATATTACCAGTGAAGAATTGTTCATTCTTGTATACATTACAGGAAGAGTTTTATTGCTTGGTTTTGTTCCGTGTCTTCCAGATGCCAATCTTCCCCAAGTTCAGATCATTTGTTCAAGCTGAGGTAACTAAAGTGCTGAGCAAGGTATTCCTGTAATAGTGCAGCTGTCGCTCAGTTGATAGAGTGGGTCGTCCAGTGGCTGAATGGTTGGCAGTTTGAATCCTGGCTCTGACTGTCCACGTGTCGAAGTGTCATTGAGCAAGACACTGAACCCTAAATTGCTCCCAGTGGGGCCTGGCATGGTGTAGCAGCCGCCCGCTGGTGTATGAATGGATAGATGTCAGTCAGTGTAAAGCGCTTTGAGTACCATAATGTGTAGAAAAATACTATCTAAGTGTAGTCCATTTATCTATTCCATCTCTTTCCTCATATCTGTTCACTT
The DNA here is from genome assembly GCA_029814585.1 of Gymnapogon annona. Taxonomy (NCBI): domain Eukaryota; kingdom Metazoa; phylum Chordata; class Actinopteri; order Kurtiformes; family Apogonidae; genus Gymnapogon; species Gymnapogon annona. The sequence continues at coordinate 17,377,785 of JAPTHA010000007.1, forward strand.
TTTGTCTTCTTTATTCCCGGTCTGTCTTCGTTCTATTTTACGATCTGCGTACCTTTGCAGGCTTAAATTTATCCCCTTACCATGTTCTAAAATGTCCACTCAGTAAAAGCCTCGCTGGAAAGTCGACCAGCAGTGATCTTTGTGAGGTTAAATAAGTACATATTGTGAGTTTGTGTGTGCATGTGTGCGTGTGTGTGTGTGTGTGTGTGTGTGTGTGTGTGCATGGGTGAGTGTATTCAAGTGCCTGTATGCGCACTACTTGTGTGTGTCTTCAGGCTTGTAGGTGGTGCAGCAACACTGTGCATGTAAAATATTGACCTCTCAGGTCAGTGAGTGGGTTTCTGAACTCCCGTTCAACAGCGATTCAAACTATATAGAGTCAAAACCCTGCATGCTTTTCATATCAACCAGTGCTTTTTTGTGCCAGCGCACTATATCTGCGCCGGCTTCTCTAAGGATGTGTTATGAAATGATCTCCTACCTCACCCAGAGAAAGAGGAATCATAAAAACACACCCACACAACTGTTGTGTAACTCCAGCTCACTTAGCTAAGTTTTTCAGAAATGACTTCTCCTTTTTTTTATTTATTTTTAGTTTTTATGTTTGTTTGTGTTTTTTTTTTTTTTTGGTCCGTTAGACAAGACAAGAATGCATGTGTGATGTGAGCGTTCGTGTGAAGGTATATGTGTGGAGGTGTAATCAACCAGTCTTTCTTTGTAGAATACAGACAAACATCCAACAGGAGACATAATAATAATAGATAAAGTGGAACCCTTTCACATTTCACTGATGATATGTTGAATCCAACTCCACTGTGTTGTTGATGCAGTATTGATGCTGCAGTCTGGCGGTGTGTGTCGATTGCTTATTAATCATCTGCTGGTACTGTGGTTGTTTTCATTACTCGCTAAAGTCTGTGGTCAAAATCTATTTTAACATAAAATAATTAATGGACAAAGACAGAAAATATAACGTCTGGCATTACGTAAACTAAAACATATATTCACATTCATTCAAATGGTCCTTCTCAGCAGAAGGGAACAGAGACTGGCTCCCTGAAAAAAACAAAGACATTGAAAAAAAGAATGAAACTCAATCACATTCTGTCTTTTTCAGGAATCACTCATATTTACGACCATAATGAGGACTTGAATGTAGCTTCACTGGTAAATTGAGAGCTTTGTCTTATAGCTGTGCTCCCTGTATGCCACTAAAGTGTATCACAACAACACACACATCCCAAAGATACTTGAACAGCTTCACCTGAGATACATTTTCCAAGTCGCGTTCCATCCTTTTCTGCTGAAGAACCATGGACTTAGATTTAAAAAGTGCTGATCCACATTCCAGCTGCATCGCACCCCAGTGATACCCTGAGGCCCCCACTGCCATGACGTTATCAGTCACCGGGCTGTGTCTCTTCTACTAATCGAGGCTGATGCCACAGCACCTGCAACTACTTCCTGAGTCCCCTTATCGACAGTGGTCCTCTGGGTTGTGTTTGTGTGGATCTTCACTCCAGATCTGTGTGCCTCCAGAGGCAATATCAGGAGCATTTAACCCCAGACTACCAAGGCCAAACATCAGTGTACCACACAGCCCTTAATCCCACCTGGGTTCTGCATCACAAACACTGAGACAACATCAGATTTTGAGATACATGATCAATATACTGTATATAATGCATTTTAAAGGGATATGATAACAAGACTGATTCATTATACATTATACTTTTGGATTCATTATACTATACTTTACTTTAAGTTTGCAATGCAAATCATTTATGATCAATCAATCACAATACTTTAGTTTTGTGATCAATAATCACAAAACTTTATTAATCCAGAGGGAAATGGTTTTCTTGCAAACACTCCATGACAGAATAAAGAGACACGCATACTGTATATAAACCCATATATACATATGCATACATGTTGTGTAATATGTGTAATAAAATAATAAGTAATAAATAAGTAGTAAAATAATGACAAAGCATCAAATACTACACAGAACATTCAGTGGTTAAGCTCTTTATACCTTAGCAGGGCTTGTAGAACCTACAGTAGGTGGTTTGAGGTCAACATATGTCTGATGAGTCTCATGCGGTTCACTTATATATTTGTTTTTTTGTTTGATTTTATTTTTGTTTCTGTCATTGTACTTGCTTTGAGTTTTTTGTGTTGTGTGTTATTTTGTTTTGTGTTTTTTTTTTATTTAGTTTTGTCTGGTGTCCCTGATCCTGCTATTGCGAGTTGGGAATGTCTTCTGGTAGTGTATGAATGTAACTGTAATGTTGTCTTATGAAAAATCAAAAATAAAATAATCTAAAAAAAAAAAAAACACAAACAAACACAAACACACAAACACACTTAAGCCAAAGAGAAAACAGGGCTGATGACACACACTGTGTCGTGATGAGGTTTTGACTGGGGTTATATTTAAACATATTTTCTGTTCATATTTTTCTGATTAAATGATAAAGACAAGGCTTTGGCTTGGACACGCATGTAAATACCTTCACTGTTTTAATCTAGTGAGTCTGAACCATATCATCATAAATATTTGATTCTCCTCGGAGCAGTCATTTGGTTCGATTTGGGAGTTCAACCTGTCAACTTCATTCTTGTGCTGCACTGGTCCAAAATGTAGTCGTCGTTAGCACCAAGTACATGAAGACACATTAAAATTCACTGCCAAGTTCTACCTGGTGTTATTTTTCTTGATGTAATCATAATTATGTCAGAATTACATAACCAGTCGCAGTGTAAACATGTTTTTATGGATAGACTTGTCACAAGTAAGACACATCTAAAGCTTTCATTTTCTGAATATCACATTCATCATATCCTGGTGTCAGTTGTATTTTTCATCCAGGGTTGCCAAGCTCCAAGCTGAGCAAATAGCCACCTTGTTACTTATTGTTGTTCCAACATTTTTTTTTCTGCACCAGTGTGGGTGTAATTGGATATGTAAACCAGGTCCAATGCTGATTGGTATTGAGTTGGTTGCCATTCCCTGTTTCTGTACTGTCCTGTTCCACTGATGTTCCACCTATTCCTTCAGATGTCTATTTTTTTTTTTTTTTGCCATGTTTGCTGGTGGGTCCTAGATAGAAAACATTGGGTCATTGTGTATGAGATTCTGCAAAAGTGTCTAATTACCCTGTTTATGTAACAGCGATTGAGCAAACACTGCCAAGAATTCTGCTGCAATACTTCACAAGCAAGTGGCTCACAATACCATGGAGCTCTGTGATACTAACAGACGAAGCTGGTTGTTTTTATAAAGTATGGTGATTTTATAATAATTTCTTCTCACTGGCATAGAGTACTGTTTCAAAGCTGTTCCTCACTGATAATAAAAGCTTATCCAATGGAACCAGCACTGTAACCAAATCCTATTGTGCAATTCTGGAACATTATAAAAAGGCCATATACTGTGGTCTGTGTTTTGTTATTCACTTATATGACACCATATGAGTCGGATCATCTGCATTTTTCCTAATCCCATACTGACTTACTTAGACTTCTCTCTCCCTCTGTCTCGTTTTAGCGATGGTTGGGCTGACAGGTATGATGTGACTGATGGCTATGAGAGGGAGGCAGCTGGCGGAATCACTATAAAGCTAAAGTCAGCGTATGTGACCTGGTTTGATGATTATTACCTGAAGCTGAAGCCTGACGCAAACCTGAGGAACCCCTGGTTCCCCGAGTTTTGGCAGCATCGCTTCCAGTGCAGGTTGAGGGGGCACCCGCAGGAGAGCAGCCTGTACAACCGCACCTGCACCTGTCAGTGCAACACAAGCACAACTCCATACATTCTCTCTATTGGTTATTTTATTAACCAATACAGATTTTTCATTAGCATGTCTTTTTTTATCAGGGAGAGAATCCTTGCGTCATCAATACGCACAAGACACCAAGATGGGCTTTGTCATCAATGCCATCTATTCTATGGCTCATGGACTAGATGCCATGCAAAGATCTCTCTGTCCAGGATTTAAGGTACAATGAGATTCAACATGCATGTCTAATGTGGTATTAGTCATGTGCAAGTGTGTATGTGCAGGTGTGCATGAAAGCATTGATGGTCTTTTATCCTTTCTCTGGAGGGTTTGTGCGACGACATGCGACCTATAGACGGACGCAAACTGCTCGATTTCCTCATGAGAACAAACTTCATTGGAGTATCCGGGGAGACCATCCACTTTGACCAGAATGGAGATTCACCTGGCAGGTAAGAAAAAAAAGTCAAACGAAAGCAACAAAAGGAAGAGCCCAAAGGGAATGAAGGAAGTAGAAAAAAAAAGAAACAGAAGAAAATATTAATTATAGGCATGTGCATACGGCTTCACGCATACATTCTGTGTGTCTCAGGTATGAAATCATGAACTTCAAGCACATAGGAGAAGACGACTACTCTTATATCCACGTGGGAAGCTGGGATCAAGGTGGATTAAAGATGAACGATGAAGAAATTTGGAGTAACAACAGCGAGTTCATTCAGTCTGTCTGCTCGGAGCCCTGCCAGAAAGCACAGATCAAGGTGACGAAAGCATGGACGAAAGTTCTTCACAAGGAAAAAAAGGGAAAAACATGTTATTGTTCTCGGACATATATTCTATAATTTAGATAAAATGCACCTGTTTTTTTTTTAAAGTAATTTATTTTGCATGCAATTAATTAATTAATTGTGAAGGTGGTCTTACACGTCTGATCCAACAGATTTACACTCTATACAATCTTACCTGTCAAATCTATGCATATCCTTCTAGCGACCCACCTCTTTGTTCTAGCTTTAATCACCTCCCATCTGGACTCGGGAATTTTCCTCCAGTCTCTCAAAATTCATGACTGATAGTACATTTAAACCTTGTCATATATTATTGATTGATTGTAATGCAGGAGATTTCAACTTGATCTCTGTGTATGAAGTTTTAAACAATAATTTGGACTTTTTATCTTAGTCAAGGCCTTCACTTTCCCCTTTATTTCGCTTTGTAATGATGATTGGCGGTCAACCCTGCCATTGAGCTTTGGATGCACTCATTCTAGCATACGATGCTTATGTAGTGTCACAGTTAAGACCACAACAATTAGTTCCACTGAGACTTGTATTCATTATTTTGAAGTGATGTTGTGTATACTCTTATTCAACTTATTCAATTGTATTAATCATTATTCAATAGAAGGCTCTCACTTATCTGCTTGGTTAAACTGAGACCGCTCCGTGTACTTCTACACTCACTCGCTGCCACGACAGAAAAATCTTCTCATGATGAGTCTCTGTTTAACATTCCAGATGTCTTTCCTTTTCTTTCCCTTGATGAAACATTCATTTCCCTCCTCAACTTGCCCTACAGTCAGAGTGGAAGATTAGCTACCGCAAACTGCCATTAGAGCTTTGAGACTTTTCACCACTTTAAAACATATCACTGTGTGTGTGTGTGTGTGTGTGTGTGTGTGTGTGTGTGTGTGTAGGTGATCCGTAAAGGAGAGGTGAGCTGCTGTTGGACCTGTACTCCCTGCAAGGAGAATGAGTTTGTGTTTGATGAGTACACATGTCGAGCGTGTACTCTGGGCTCCTGGCCTACAGATGACCTCACTGGTAAAAAAAAAAAAAAATAGCAACACTTGTTTGTGATTCTTTTTTATTTTTGTGTTATTTGCAGACACATACTGTATACAAGACATCCAAACAGGCCGGGAAAGCCTTGAATCTGGGTCACACACTTTTGATGCTCTCTCAAATCCCCTTACACACCAGCCCTACCACAAACTCGCAACCACACTGAAACACCACTGACACAAATGCTTTGGTACTGATCTCATAAGACATTTGAGATCCTTCGTGGAATAAAAGACTTAGGGTTTTCTAAACTTCAAGTCTAACAAAAACTGTTTGAAATATTTCTTTCCTATGCTCTTTTGAAACATTTTATCGACCTTGTTCGTCTGTGGTCGTGTGTGTGTGTAAAAGAGTATATCCAAGATGCTCTTGGCACACATTTTTCCCTGGTAACAATGTGGGAAAACTGGCTTTGATATGGGTTTCTTTTCTCCTCTCAAAATCCTATGATCTCTTTGTATCCTTCAGGTTGTGAGCCAATCCCTGTGCAGTATGTGCGCTGGGGGGATCCCGAGCCAATCGCTGCAGTGGTGTTCGCCTGCCTGGGCCTCATGGCCACACTTTTTGTCACTTCTGTCTTCATAAAGTAATTATTTCCAAGGTTTTTTTTTTTTTAAATCAAAATATGGACATTAACTCCTCATTTCAGTGTTCTATAAATCTCAAATGTATTTCCCTGTGATTATATTTACTCATTAGTGTTTTTATGACTCTGCAGATTCTGGGACACCCCTGTGGTCAAGTCATCCAGTCGTGAGCTGTGCTACATCATCCTGGCTGGGATATGCCTGGGCTACCTGTGCACCTTCAGCCTTATTGCCAAACCCCACATCATCTACTGCTACCTCCAAAGGCTGGGAATAGGTCTGTCCCCTGCCATGAGCTACTCTGCTCTGGTCACCAAGGTAGCTGCTCTTTGTTTTGTTGGCAAGCAGTCGAGAGAAAAACATAGACCGTTTAAATTAGAACAGGTTCTTTTTATATTACTGTGTGTATGATGTGTTGCGATTGAGACCTTGAATCCCTATTCTATTCTATTTGATTCTATCCTTTTCTATTCTATTTTATTCTAAGCCAACTGTGTTCACCATCAACTTTCTGATTTAATGCTTGTACTGTAGGTGCTAGGCATGATGGGTAATCACGAAATTCACCTCTCTTCTCAACCTCATTTTCCCCTGACTCTGAAACAGGGTCAGTCTGGATCACACCATATGACCTTCTATGCACACAAACACGGTCCGATAATGATGCACTCTTTCAAACTGATGGTTGTTTAAGAGACGAGGCGCTCCTCAAAGCATCGATTAATGTTTAAAAAACCTGTTGCAAATGAGATTGCTCTAATTCTTCCAAGGAAGGATCTGAAGTGTTGAAATCCAGGTGTGCACTGTTGTTACAGTATTTGACCAGGCTGTACATCTATGAATAAGCTCACAATAACAACTTTGCAGTTTGACTTTTTGACAACCACATAATACTTGCATCCTTCCGTACTTTGAAGTCGTGCAGCTTAAACATAAAGTCATCCAAGGATATGGCCTGGAGTAAAAAATCTTGTCACAGAGATTTGGCTGCGGGCCATTTGTAAGGACATATTGTACCAGCGGAGGTTTTTTCTATGTGGGCTGGGGTTGATGTTTAAGATCTGGGACCTGAAAAGGGGGATTATTGGTATGAATCAGCGTCAGCAGTATTATCCATAGTAGATGTAAGCGAGGCCTCCATCACCATTTGATCTATTTTTGATTCAGACCAACCGTATAGCGCGGATCCTGGCAGGCAGCAAGAAGAAGATCTGCACCAAGAAACCACGCTTTATGTCCGCCTGCGCACAACTGATCATTGCCTTCCTACTCATCCTGCTGCAGCTGGGGATTATTGTGGCACTCCTCATCATAGAGCCACCGCAGGTATATGTAGAGCTGTACAGCGTGGAAGATCAATTAGTTTATTTATACACACACCTGTACAGCAACATCCTCTTCTCTTTTCCCAGGTGATCCATGACTACCCCAGCATCCGCGAGGTGCACTTAATCTGCAACCTGACCACTCTGGGGGTGGTGGCACCGCTGGGCTACAACGGCCTGCTTATCCTCAGCTGCACCTTCTATGCCTTCAAGGTATTTCTGCGGAGAAGCAGTTAATATCTCACAACTTATCCTCACTCAACATTTCCCATGACACTTCTGTATTTTTTTTTCGTTCCTCACAGACTCGTAATGTTCCCGCCAACTTTAACGAGGCCAAGTATATTGCCTTTACCATGTACACGACCTGTATCATCTGGTTGGCCTTTGTTCCCATTTACTTTGGCTCCAACTACAAGATCATAACCATGTGCTTTAGTGTCAGCCTCAGCGCCACGGTGGCTCTCTGTTGCATGTTTGTTCCAAAGGTAAGCAACTAACACTAGTTGCATTTCCTCAATGAGTACAGATTGAACTTTTTCTACTCTTGGATATTCGTGCTAATAGAAATTTATTGTTCCTCCGTGATGGTAGGTTTACATCATGCTCGCCAAACCTGAGAAGAATGTCCGCAGTGCTTTCACCACATCTACAGTGGTACGCATGCACGTTGGGGATGCGAAAAAAGCCGCCAAATCTAGTAAACCCTCTAGCAGCATGGCCAACTTGTTCCGACGTCGTGGTTCTGGACAGGAGAACATCAGGTATTTAGAAAACATAACAAACATACAAACATATGCAAATTACTAGAGACTATCCACCCAGGGTTAGGCACCAAAGTCTGCTATGATCACGGCAAGGACACAAAAAAATACACAAAGACCTATGCCAGTCCAAAGGAGCATGGTACAATAATAATGGAACTGATGATGATAATGAGTAATTTGTGTTAATTTGGCATAAATAAAAGAGGCTGAAATGGGAGAAATGTTATGTGTTGGCGGCAATGGATAAAGCACACATGGGCTTTGCAAAAAATCTATGCTCTAATTTTTAAGCTCCATTAAGGTACATGGAAGCATCTCTGATAACTTAGAGCTGAATCCACTGCATATGAAGCAAAAAAAAAACCTCCTTGAGCTGATAAAAGATTACCTCATTTGGGTTAAATGCTCCCAGAAGAGACTTGCTGCCTTTGAGGATTCCTCTTTCCAGGGAAGACAAAGGGAAATGGAGGGAGATATAAAATTACATAGAAAGCAACAGATATTATGGGGGATGGTACAAACACTGGCAGCAAGAAATAGTGAGTTCTTTTTTTAGTTCTGTGCTAGTGTCTGTTACTATACAGTGAAAGTGCACGCGCATCAAATCTCAATACAGTTTTACCTACTTACATTCATTTTTTAATAGTTATAATATAGTTGTTTTTCTTTATCCCACAGTTCCAATGGAAAGTCTGTGACATGGGCCCAGAATGAGCACAGCTACAGGCCAAACCTATGGAAAAGAATGTCATTCCATGTCAAGAAACCGGAGGCAGTAGAGACAAACCAGACGGCCATCATCAAACCCTTCTCTAAAGACGGAGAGGCCCCCGCAGACGCCAGGGTCCAACCGGAGTACGAGGAGCCACAAGGGTCCCAGTCTTTTAACTGCTCTCCCTCCCAGTCCCCTATAAACACAATCAGCCAGCATGCAGCAAAAGCCAGGGGTTTCCCAGGAGTAGATGAGGGAGATTCCCACATTTTAACCACGTACATCCCCGAACACGCTGGCGGGGTGAGGAGAAGAGTCGGAGACAACAGTCAGAGTGTGGGTGTGAACATGGCTGACGGGGGAGACATCAGTGCCATAGGCGTGGGTGACATTGGTATAGCAATGATGGATGGCCAAACTCAGGGTGCAACAATTATGGACCAAATCAGCTCTGTCGTTAACCGTTTCACCGCTAACATCAGTGAGCTCAACACCATGATGCTGCCAGGAGCCAACATCAGCCCCAACTCCACCATCACTCCACCTACAGCTGCAGACACCACGGCGGGCCCCAGCCCGGGGCCCGGACCCCCCCAGTACCTCACATCAAGGGGCAAACAGGCCTCCTCCACAGTCACCACTTACGCCGAGGTCACAGCTGTCTCCAGTTTCTGCGAGAACCGGCCGGCTGGTAAGCTCTACGAGCACCTGGCTGGGACTTGTGTGAGCGGCAGACGAGCCAAGGACAGGGAGGAGCTGCTGGCTCTGACGCCCCCATCCCCATTTAGAGACTCGTCTCTGGGGTCCAACAGCAGCTCGCCTCCTTCGCTGTCTCCCGCTTCTGAGGCCGAGTACGACCAGCTGCTTCTCAGACACTACAGCCAGAGCTCGTCCTCACTCTAAACCTGCTCCTGCTTCTTTATTTGCCTCTTTTTGGAGTAAATTTGACCCTTCAGACTTTTATCTGATGCCTTTCTGCCATCTAAGTGGATATTATCAATGTTTCATAATTTTCTATGTATTTTCATTTGGACCTTTCGTTGAACACACCCCATATGCCTCCGCTGAGAGGACCTCGAAAAGAAAACCAACTGCAAGATTCATGACTCTGGAGTATGATGGCATTTTATGAATCCTGAAATAAGTGTAGGAATGTCAAACACATATGGGCATTTAATAGGACTTACACATTATATACTGACATGTTTCTGACTCAGTTTAAAACTTTTACAATTCCAAAGAAAAATGATACGCTGTGGAAAAATTGTTATATTCCTATTTCATTCTAAAATATTTAGTCGACATTAGTGCTGTAAATATCACCAAATATTTATGCTGGTGTTTCTTTGGATTAATGCAAGAAATGGTTTATCTTTGAATCCAAAATGGACATTTGGTTTTCTCTGAAGTAAGCACAGGTTTTAAATCAATGACGATAGTTGTATATTAGGTGAATATTTTACATCTTCTATTCATATAAAATGTGATTTATATTAATGCTGGTGTTATGGCTGTTGACTCTTTCTATGTGTGGTATTCTGTTACTGAACATTTACTCTGAGAATGAATGAAGGCCTTTTTCTGAGCTCCACTTAACTGTTAGTGCTCAAAGACATGTGATGCTGAAGACTTACTGGAACAGAAGAAGAAAATGTACAAGACTGGCTTTGTTTGACTTAGGTTTTACTCTGATGGAACAGTATTTTCCCTTTGACAGACAGCAGCAGTTCTTTTTTTGTTTTCTTTGTCAGAGGAACGTGCCATCATGGACACAATATCATCAGACGTATAGAATCTACAAAGATCCTGTGAACGGCTTAGATATTTGGATTCATTTCTTTGGATGCTGATTTTAAACTGAATGTAAGAAAACACTGTATCATATGAAGTGGACCAAAATGATCTTCCACCTCAGGATGTGGCCAAACCAAAATACTTTCTGACTTAATCTTCTAAACTGGCTGAATGAAAAGGTTTCCAATTTCTATGATGTCACCAGTTCTTTGTACTCTTCAGGTTGTATTTGTATTTATGTTTTTGTTTTTTTTATATATATTGTACATATTAACAGTAGTAGATACAGTAGCAAAGTAATGACACTGATATGTTGTGAAGAGAGGGAGAGAAAGAGCAGGAAATCAATTGAATGTGTACCAGAGTTATTACGCATTTGTTACACAGCACTTTATTTACAGCTGTGGCTATTTCTATGACAAATCCTCCATCCATAATTGATTAAGTTTATTTATGAGTCACAGAGGACATTAGAAGACTCACTATCAGCCTTTTTAAATTCAAATTTCAAGCATTTGGGGCATTATAGGAAAAATTATTAGCATTTACACCATGAAAATGTTTCTTTTCCCTGCATTTTGGCCTGTCTGAGAATGCTCATACAAACTGTGCAAGTTGTTCAAATGTTCAACTTTTATCTATTAACTCAAACTGATTAT
>JAPTHA010000007.1:17423921-17438138 GCA_029814585.1 Gymnapogon annona
GCCCCCCCCCCCCCCCACTGAAGGTACAGGCTTTTTATATCAGGGTATTTGCCTCCTTTAACCCCTGCTAAAACCCTGCGCTTCACACAACACTTGTTAGACCCATTTGCTTCAACAAAAACAAACCCCTTCCTTTATTCGGCTCTATTTCAGTAATTGGAAAATCAATTTTAACCAGTCATTTTTTTTTTTTATCCTTTTGAAGTGGCTGTATTTACTCAATAATACACTTATGTCAGAATAGGGGAGCGTTAGCGGTCTCATTTCATGCCTTTATGGAAAAAATCTATATTATGGTGGAGAAAAGAGAGTTATAGTCAGCACCAATAAATAAATAAATAAATAAACAAACACATGCATGAGTTTGTTGTATGGGAGCGCTCTGGGCCATTATAAGGTCAGTGTGTTACCTGGAGTGGCAGGAACACGGCTGAGGAAAATCCCTGTAACGTTTTCAGTCAGAACGAGGTTGAAATAAATCCTGAGTGAAGGTTTGATTCCTCGCAGGACCACCGCTGGACCACGTCAGAACAACACAGACGTCCTCCACAGATGGCTGAGCTCTATATCTATCCGGGGGTCGATTTCCACTCGCCTCTTGGGGACTCGGTTGTATTATGGGGTATCCGCAAATCGAGACGGTGCCAATAGGCTGCTGCCAGTCTGAGGGAGTCCAGCGGATCTCAAGTGTGCGCGGCTCATGGACATGTTATCCACAGACTGCGGCCACGCGGCGGAGGGCAACACAACAGGGCGCGGGGCTGCGGAGGAATGCCGTGCGCCGTCCCGCTTTGGCAGCTCGGGCCCAATTAAATGTCTCGGATGACATGACTTTAGGCCGCAAAAATGCCCATAGCTTCAGCGCACTGGTTTGATTGACACGGTCATGCCGCTTCGGGTTGGACACTTTTTTTTTCTTTTTCTTTTTTTTTTTTAACGCAGCGCAATAGCTGAGCAATGAGGCAGTTGTTCAGAATGAATCACTCATGTTGTAATTACTCCTGGGGTAAAAAAGAAAACAACTCACCCCATCTGGGTGTTTTTCTTCTTTCTTTCTTTCTTTCCAGTGTTTTTGTGTACATTGAAATAGTAGATTGTAATTATTCAGCCTGAGTCTCAAGACTTAATCGCAGAAAGAAGCTAGAAGATGTATATTCTAAAAAAAAAAAAAAAGGTTGGCATTTTACACTGTCAAGATATTTTATTTTTATCAGTGCTTAAAACTAGAAGAAATTTTAAAGTGTGAATGATGATAACCCGCTTTAGGATTTCTTTGTGACTGTGGCATTTTATCTAATCTGCTCTAATCTGAACTGATCTGATCTGATCTAATTAAGACTCATTCATTTGAGTGGATGTATCCCAGCTGGATAGCTCAGTTGGTAAGGCACTGGGCTGGTGCATTGGGGACCTCGGTTTGATTCCCAAGCATGAGCATCCAGTGGGTTGTGTCAGGAAGGGCATCCGGTGTAAAAACTCCTGCCAAATCAATTATGTGAATAATTGAATTTACTGTGGTGACCCCAGAAGGGAAAAAGCTAAAAGAAATCATCATATAAGAGAAAACAACCTTTTAGCATTTCCACCGTGCATGAAAGAGTTCATATGCTCAAAATAAGTACATTTTTGCAGCGTGGAACTCACTGGACTAAAGGCCAAAGGTGATTGATGATGATGATGATGATGATGATGATGATGATGATGATGATGAGGATGATTTCTTTCGGCTTTTTCCCTTCCGGGGTCGCCACACCGAAACTTCGCGTATTTGATTTGGCAGGATCAGATGCCCTTCCTGACACAACCCACTGGACGATCGTCCTGGGAATCTAACCCGGGTCCCCTATGCCCCAGTGTCAAAGGTGATTGCTGTTTAAAAATGCCAAACAGAGGCTCCTGTTAACCTATGACTTTGCAAAAGAGGGCAGAACACATGAATTAGGAATCTCTGAACCGAACTCTCTGTTGTACAAGAAAGTTATAATAAAACACACCTAACACTTCTCCGGCAATGATTGTGACAAGATGGTTTATTCTCAATGCATTAAGGTATTTCACCAGGTCAAAGGTTATTGCTGATTTGGAATAAAAAAACAGGATTGTGTCTGCATTTTTATTTATTTATTGTTTTTTGTTTTTGTGGCAGGTCCCATGGTTTGAAACTTAAAGTACGTGTCTATAGAACACTCTAGATCTATTTGCATTGACTTTCATGGGGTGTATTGTATTTATTTTACCCTGTTGTCTTTTAGGTGTGTTTGCCCACACTTATCCTACTATAGTGGTTTAAACCTGCCATGCAAAAAAAACTTGACCTTAACCTTGAAAGCAGAACTATTGCACCTTTTACCTCCGAGGCTGTACTTATTGTTCATTATTCTCTGCAGCATCCACCACATGAAGCTGTGGTTTCATATGTCCAAGTGCACCCACACGCCAGCAGATGACAGCATTCCCTCTGATTTATTCACAGCCGGTCATGCACTCCCTGTAATAGATTAGCAGCGATACAGAGACAAATAAAGAAGGAGAGAGATAAATGATGCTCCACACACCACAAAGACCTTCTCCCCATTCGTCTTCATTGACAGGACATTGACACAAACCCACCTTATCAGCCCCTGAGACTATTTGTCTCATTGTGATGGATAGGACGCACTCAAGTGTCTGCCCTGCACTCTTTATTTATTTTTTTATTTTATTTATTTTTCTTGGAGATATAGCTGTGGTTTGCTATTTCAGTACTGTTTATACACTTAAGAGATTTGTTAAATGTTGCCTGAGTTGTACTTGACAGGTCTGACAGATTTATGTAAGATTTAAGATAGACATAGAGGTAGGAATCATGAGGAAGAACAGGTACGACTGTGCTTTTTGGGAGTGAAATGTAAACAGCTCGGTTTAAGCGAATGTATTTTTTTTCCTCCTCTGCTTCGCTCAGCTTCTCTTTATGTTAATTCAATAAGGACAATAAACTGTGGATTTATTGTGTTTTAACTGTCACCAGCTGTCTTTCTTTCTCACTTACTCCCGGTTTGTGTCTCCTTTAATTTCTACTCTTCTATAAAACATGCATATATATATATATATATATATATATATATATTCTTGGAAATGAGTGTCCAGTGTGGGTCCTTGGGCAAGACCCTCCACGCTGCTGCCTATAACTGTATTCACAAGGGGGCATTTGTCTCATTGTGTCAGGGTTGTGTCAGGAAGGGCGTCCAACATAAAAAAAAAAACTCCTGCCAAATCAAATCTGTGAATTGGATTCGCTGTGGCGACCCCGGAAGGGAAAAAAGCCGAAAGAAATCATCATCATATATATAAGATGCATGGATTATACTCCATGCATCTTAACTGACAACGTAACAATATAAATGCAATTTAAAAACATTCATACACTAATACTAGTTTTTAATTTTGTTTATTTTTCCATCACAGTTAGAAAACCTATTCTGTAAGATCATATTGGGGTGAAGAAAGTGAAACTTACTGTCCAGGTGAGGTCATTGTAGGTTATGAAGACGGAATAAAGCTCTGTTCAGCTGTGCCAAGGTCGCAGTTGTAATCCATGGCCTCATTCATGACGGATTAGATAATGATAAAAAAAAAAAATACTGCTTTGGTTTTGATTAAGATTTATGGGGTTAGGAGATTAAAGACAACCAAACACTATTACATTGGACTGAGACCAATGCCAGAATTAATCTGAATAACAAAAAAAAAAAAAAGAAAACTCATTACATTGAGAGATTAAGAAAAGCTCGGTACAATTCTCTCAGGATGCAGACTAACCCATGCACACGCCAACAACAAAACCTCTGACTCTTAACAGTTTCCAAAGCAATTACACCCATTTATTTCTTTTATTTGAATTTGCCACTAATTTTGAGCGACAAAAAAAAAAAAAAAAAAAAGTGGTCGGTCAGAGGTCGGTTTTTAAAGTGCAGGAGGGGCTGAAGGTGTAGCTGAACAGTCGGTTTAACTTGGTCCGTGTGATATTTTCATGTGAAAAATGTGTGTGTACCCGAACTGGAATTACCCACTGAGTGGCATCGATGGGGTTTTCATTAGGAACCAAAAGGTATATAAAGCATTTATTGCCACTGTACATCCAGATCACAGAGAGCACAGGTGCACGGAAGGACGAGAAGGGTTAAAAAAAAAAAGAAAAAAGGATATACACACAGAGAGGGGCTACTGAAGAGCAGTGGAGATAAAAAAGCTTGTGCAAGAGGTGGGAGGGAAACTGAAACATGGATGGATTCAGTTCTCTTGTGACCCTCCAGGTTCAGAGAATAAGGGAGGGACACAAAGCGATCAAACCAGACCAAGAATGAAGAGGACGCCGTGAATTCACCACAAAGACCCAGTGCTCCTTTTTGTGGCAGTTCACAAATGAATCTTTCTCTATATTTAAACTGTCTTAAGTGATTTTTTTTCCACCGATTGTCATATAATCCTCTTTAATTCTGAATGTTTCAAGTGTAAAAATCATGTATCATTCTGTATTTACCTCACCGATCATATACATGTTCATGAAAGCTTAGCCTAAATTCAGAGGATATTATGTCAAACAGAAAACTGAAGAACAAAAAACTCTTTTCCAACAAAATCTATCATTAACTGAACATAAACCCAGCGTCTCCATCCACTGCCATTGATCCAACTCCATGGGTTTTACTGGTGAGTCAATGGTGTAGAACAAGAATGTCAAACTCATTTTAGTTCAGGGGCCAAATTCAACTGGACTGAGTCTGAAGTGGGAGGAGACAGTTCCAAAAGGAAGGGCATCCGGTGTAAAAACTCCTGCCAAATCAAATAAGGGAATTGGATTCGCTGTGGCGACCCCGGAAGGGAAAAAGCCGAAAGAAATGATCATCATCATATATCAATAATGTCAACTCCAAACTGTCCTCCTATATGAGAATATTTATGTCTACAAACTTTAAAAGACTGTGAATAACATTAACAACCTCAAAACTCTGAAGAAAAATAAGTGTAATTTTAACAATATCAGTTTATAATTTATACATGTACATTACGACTCACAGATCACAGTGGATCTACAAATACATAAAACATTTAATAACTGGTAGAATATTGATAAAATTACACGTTACAAGTTGTGAGTATTTATGTGATTATTACATTATTTTTCACAGTCTGTATGTGGAACATGAAGTATAATTTTTGCAAATATCTTTGGTATAATTTTGCATTTAAAAAATTCATCCCACAGGCCAGATTGGAGCCTTTGGCAGATCACATTTGGCCCCCGGGCCGCATGTTTGGCACTCCTGTTGTTGAAGATGATGGTGTTTCCATGGTAACCCTTGAGCCTTTGAACGTCCACATGGGTCACATATGATGATCGTGAAGCTGCATATTAAACCAAATATGTACAGGTAGTGGATCAACAACTGTTAGAGATATTAGATCAGTAGATGCTTTCGGTCACCGGTGGCTGTTTGTGTCTTCATGGGTTAATGAGACCTGAGTGGTGATATCAGTGACATTACAACCATTATGTAATCAGATCATATGAGGCGTTTGTGTGCACTGAAGTAGCACATTGATTATCCTGCAAAATTGTCGTGAGTGATTCAAAATCCACTCCAGTCATCAGTCAGGTGATTATTATCTCGGATGTAGTTTGTGTTGTGCTCGGGGGAATTTTGAAGAGGCTGCTGAGACAATATCCTGTTAATTTGTGAAAACCTGCAGGGCGTCGTGCTGTGTTCATGTTAAATATATTCTCCTTATTGAAAATATTAAATTTAAAAACTAACACCATACAACGATTATCCTTTCATTCATTAATCTTTGAGTTCAAGCAGTATCTGCCAGGAGTCACATGGAGCCCAGTGTTCTCATCCGAGGATAAATAAACATAGATTGTGTTCCCATGTGATGTTTTTGTTTACATCTCTAACCCTAATTGGACTCATTCGTTCATTCATTAACCTTCTGTAACCACTTAATCCTTTAACCGCTAATCCTCGATGGCATTAAGAGAAACCATAATTCCTCTTGGATTATCCATCAACCGCAATGCACTGTTACACTGAAGGTGAGTATAGGTAAATATTACACCAATTACACACCGGAGTAAGTGTGTATTACTCTTTTGAATAAAACAGATCCACTGGGATACACAGTCACAATAGGGAATAAGAAACCCCACCCCCCAGCTGACCCCCCACCCCGCCCCAAACCAAAGCTCTTAAATTTAACAACTGCAAACAGAAAAAAAAAAAAAACATCTCACTTAAAACAACCTTGTTATGCTCACGGAATCAAGGGGAAAAAAAGCTGTTGCTTACGGCCTTCAGAGACTTCCACACATTAAAAGAAGTGGTGCCAATGTGGACCTTCTCTTTCCACCCTATCATATCCTTTATCTGGTACACACACAGCAATGTTTTTTTTCCTGATCACAAACATGTGACTGGCTGAGTGCACCTGTGTGCGGTTTGAAGCCTGTGATATTGGTGCTTGAAGGGTATGAAACAGCAGGTGTGTTCCTGTCTTTCCTTAGAGGTCCTTATCTCCCTCCACTGCCCAGCGCTGGCTCAGACGTCTTCCCCTGATGTTTTTCTGCCTTCCTCCCAACACGAGTGCAAAATGCTGCCAAGCACCCAACAAATCAGACCACAGGTTTACAAAAATGCAAAAGTTGTTTTACTCTGAAAATCAATGACAATGTCATTAAATTACACAACGGGAATATCTACAAAGAGTTTGGACCTGACTGTTAAACTGCTCCGAATAGTCAACTACAGCCATTGGAGGGGGTGGGGGGTACGAGGAATGGTTAACATGAGGGAGAGCTTCCATTTCCATAGTCATCACCTGTTTAAACATTAGATTATTAATGTTGATACAAGGCTAAGACTGAATCGACTACAGCTACAGTATAATTCTTGTGCTAAGTTGCATTATACACACACATTTAAACATTCTGACACGGGTAATGAGGACACAGCTTTGTATCATACACGCAAATTAATCTGAGGAAGCAATCAAACAGCAGTCTTTGATTCAAGTCCCGGCAGTCTTTTTATTTATATGTCGAGGCTCAAATGCTGGAGTCACGTGTCATTTCCTCCCTCTTCGTGGAACATTTGGGTTGACAGAACATGCATGCTGACCTGGCCGCACTGTGGGGTTGTGGCCTCCTCCTAGTGTCTTTGTAGCACTGCAGGGAGATGCCCAACTCCTCCATCATGGCGCTAAATGACATGCACTGTCGACAGGAGCAGAAACAAAGGTCTGGGTGAAGACACTGCACATCCTGGTTGCTGTGTCAAAATGATTGTGACATCTATGTCATAAATATCATCCCGATGTGTGAATGTAAAAATCCCTGCTCTATAATAACATAAACTCCATCACTATGACGAATTTTCTGTTGAAATGACAAAGCGAAACAGTGACGTGTGATTCCCACGTCTGTTAATAGCGGCTAACAGTGACTCCAGTAAGGTCATCCACAGCCCAAAACGACTGTGTCAGTGTGGGAAAAAAAAGGCTAACTCATAAAACTGCAAATTTATCTTTAACACGTGTAAAATAGTTGTTCACTGATGTCTAATCAGGAAATCCAATTACACAGACAGAAGATAAAGGACAGTGCCTGCTCTGCAACTCCCCAACACAGTGCACGAAGAATTCTTAAAAAGATAATTATTCAAAAATTATCAAAGAGTGGGTCTTCAGAAATGAGGCGCCTCAAGCTTAGTTTATTCCGCAGAATACTACGTTACAAGCCAAACTCATTAATCTTCAGTAATGTTTATTTGCTTTTTTTGTTGTTGTTATTGTGTTCTCCTCCTGAGGGTGCGCTCACTAAATTTATTTAGTAAATTATTATTCGTGGCACAAAAATCCACCCCATTTTTTCCTTTGGCTTTTGCCTCCAAAGACCAGAGAAGGTCTTCCTTTTTCATCCTCAGGCTTTGCGGTAGACTTCAGATGATAATATGGCTTCCTGCAGGGCTTCTCATGAATACATTTACCACTGGCTATGACTGGAGAAACCTCCTATTCTATAAACTTCAAAAAATAATAATAATAAAGTCAGATAAGAGGATGACAAAAGTAGACAACTAAAATAAACCAGAATTCATTTGATTTTATTTTTACATCTAAATAATACATCCGTCTAACTAACTCACATATGAACATGATCCCATTTCGCTTGTAATGTCATTTCATACGATGTGACAACTGCGACCCACTACTGTTGAAAATCATCCACATGGAAACAAAACCCCAAACTGTTGATTCTTCCCGGCTGATATTTACAAAGGCCTTTTATCTATTTGCCACAGTTTTTAGCAGACATGAAGTGGGACCTTTATTTATTTGTCATCACTCTGCACGGCTGTATAAATGGACTGAATACACCTCCGTCTCGCTTCAATATATCAGACTCAGAGATATGTGGTTCCAGACAAGGTTTGTCCAGGGAATCAGCGTCGACTTTTTAAACTCTAACACCCTCTGTAGACCTGCATACCATTAAATCAGCCAGGACTCACCGCAATCAGCAGTTATTGATGAAATTATAGGCAGACTCTGTTTCAGTTGGTTTCAGGGGACGCATTAACACCCAGACAGTGTTCCGTCACTATCCAAATTTTAGCCCAACCAAATCAGAGAATAATGAGGGAGAATATATGTTCAAATAACTTCCTATCATTTGATTTCCATGTAGGCAGTCAAACTCTGCTTCCACGCTGTAATGAACTTCCAGAGACTACAATTTATAAAGCAGAACTTTAAAAAAAAAAAAAAAAAGTTTTGCTAGGGAGTAGCAAACTTAGATGTTATATTTTAATATCCTCACAGATTAAAATGTTTGGAGATCAAATCAAAAAGCTAACGTTTTATTTAGCGCCTCAAATCTCTCCTTTCAGAGTTTTTTTTTTTTTATCAGATGTCCTTGGTTTTGTCTAATATGAAGCTCCAGTTTTCCATGAATATGTCTATAAAAAGCGAGGTATTTTCTGCTCACATGCTGAGTTTGTTCTAATAACCAAATGGCTGAAATATTATTTAATCTCACTATAATTAACCGATGACTTCAGGATAATATGAATAAATAAACTGTCTTGGGATGGATATTGTGGCATTAAAATGTAATGGAAATCTTGGTGTTATCAAAGGTTAATTAATTCACAGGGGGGAAAAAAGGAAAAGAGCGTACACGAAGTTAGACATTAAAGGTAAATGGACTGGATTATGGGGTGTTTTCATAAGGTACAAAAGGGGGCAGAGGAGTGTGGGGGTGCAGGGGGGGGGATACAGCACATGTTTGCCAGACTTACAAACCTATTGTGTAGAGTGTGTAAATGTGTTAAGTGCGATGCCGATGCTACTCTGTGTCATCCCCTAATAGCCTGCCGCTCTCCAGATCGGTGGATAAAGAAGTGCCGGAGGAACAGGTGGAGCCACGGCGCTGGAACTGACGGGACTGAACCCCATAAAAGAAACAAAATGCCTGACAAAAACATGCACAAAAATAACAAAAAAAAGAGAAATGGGCGAAAGAAAAGACACAAGAGAAATTAATATAAACATAGAAGAAATAAAACCATTTTGCTCTCAAATAATGAAGTGGAAAAAAATAATGAATGTCTCATCGTTTGTTTCAGGAGAAAAATGAAATATAACAGTGAGGTATGAGGTGAGAGAACACATCGATAATTCAACATTTCACAGTGTGGATTATATTAATCATTTCCGAGACAAAAATCACAAATCACCGGTACAAATTGGTTTCCCCTGTAGAACTGTCAGAAACCCATGAGTCCTAAATCCATTTATTCACTCTTTTAAAAAATGGAGTGAATCTTGCAAATGTGTTAATTCAATAACTAATGCAACAACTGCAACAAACTACGTCACATAGAATATACTTGGACATCTGCAGGAAGTGACGGTTCCACAGATCAAACTGTACCTGTTTTCTACTGCTGAAATAAAATGTTTGCCCACAGTTTTAGGATTAAACCAACAAAGTAAATCAAAATATCAACAACAATATCATAATTGTATGAATTAATTCCAATAAAGTGACCAAAATTGTACAAATACTTGCAGTATGTAGTGGTAAATTTCTACATTTAAATAGGTTAAAGAGCCAAAATATACTGTACAGGCCCTTTAAACTATTTAGTTTAGTATAGTCGATTATAAATACACAGCCTGGCCACAAGAAAAGCTAAGGAATAAAACATTTAGCTTTAGTGTCCTTTTTTTTTTTTCTTGTTGTCTCCCAGGTTTGGACACTGTCTATCTTTTGTTTCCCAGGACAGTGTAGACATTGGAATATCTGCTCTCATCATCATCATCATCATCATCATCATCATCATCATCATCAGCCAGTTAAAAAAAACCTCCCACTCTTGAAATCCGCTCCTCAGTTGAAGACACCCCTCTGTCACAACTGCTTGTTCTGCATTCTTCCACCTCGTCTTCAGATTTGAGCATGACATGTGTCGACTGTCATTTGCATAAGCTTACACTATGGCACGGTCATATTCCTGTGGTTTTATTCTGTTGTAGGCACCAGGCATGATGGGTAATCACTTTACCTGCCTCTTCTCCTCCATCACTGTGAAACAGCATCAGTCTGGACTCATCAGACCATGTCTCCATGACCTCTTTTATGTTCTATGCAAATTTACAGCTGCTTAAGAAATTAGGGCTCCAGTGAGTTGAGTCTAGCCTGTTTTTTTGGGCAGGCTATGTGTCTTCATAACAATAATTTCCGAATGAAAATGAACATTGCAGCGTAGCTTCCATTGCCTCCTCTTTGCTCACCTCCTCTATGTCGGCGTTCCTGCGGGCTTTGTAGATGAACTCCCCAATAGCCACAAAGACAGAAAGCACGAGACCAGCGGCCAGGACGATGAAGATGCCGCCAATGTTTTCCACACCCAGAGCGTTGGCCTCTTTATTGTCCTCCTCCGGACAGCCATTACCTCTCCACCACTTCTCTTTCATCATGTGCAGCTTGCCTTCCTCCTGCAGCTGAAGGATGGCGATGGTCACTTTGTCTCTGTATGGAGAACCTGGCCGAGAGAATAGAAAGGCAGACACAGGCAGTAAATGAAACCCCCATGTACACATTATCTTTGTTTCAATATGTTAAAATACACATCGGCATTCATTATGGCTCAGTGTTTTGGTGCGATATAACCGCTTGTTTTTAGAGTCAAATACAACATTTTACAACAGAGCATAAGGTGTTTTATGTGAAAGGAGCCATGCGTCTGCTTAAGCCTTTTCAACTCCCACTTACATCTGTCATTTCATTTAGATGTAGTGTGCATATGCATGTTCCTGACTGTCTTCTCCTATCAACGTCTAGAGAGGCATTACTCTACGGTCACTTTCACCACTTATCCGATCTTTTATGTAAAATATTGCGCAGCACACACATTTAACTGTACTTGATCTGGAGGCTGAACTCACGAGGGTGCAGCTCACCACGTCAGTCCAATTGATCTCAACCATGAAGGAAAAAAAAAGTCTCTTACACTAAAAGAAAACACTTTGACAGAAAACTATTAAGGCTGTATGTGGACTTCACTAACGTCTGCATCCTGAATATAAGGCCATTTCTACAAAGATGGTGCAGCCGCAAACTTCCCAGGTGTGTATAGGAAGGAAATGAAGCACGCACGGAAACTTCAGAGGTGAAAGAGTGCCCAGGGGAAGGACACGTATCTGACGGAGGAAGGAAAGGAAGCCATGGTGGAGCAAAACAAGAAAAAGTGTGGACTGGAATGAAAAAAACAAACAAACATCACTGGCTACTTATAGGGAAAGAACGTGGTCGGTCACAGTGGACAAGAACAACTACCGCAACTTCACAAATATAGTCTGGACACCCCTAGTCCATAATAGATGTAACAACATCATGACTAAATCAACCAGTGAGGGGCTTCCATAGCATTCCCCCTGCACTGGACATCAATATATGCACCGCTGGAGAATTTGGAGGAAGTACATAGTAGGAGAGTAGAACAATACAATCAACAAGCGCATCAGGAAAGTGGGCTTGACACAAGATGATAGTCTGGTTTGGACACTCTTTACATTCCTGTGGTTTTATTCTGTTGTAGGCACCGAGCATGATGGGTAATCACTTTACCTGCTTCTTTTCCTCCATCGCAGTGGAACGATGTCAGTCTGGACTCATCAGACCATGTCTCCATGACCTCTTTTATGTTCCTGTGCAAATTTACAGCTGCTTAAGAAACTAGGGCTGCAGTTAATTCAATCTAGTCTCTTGTGTTTTTGGCCAGGCTGTGTATCTTCATAACTAGAATTTCTGAATGAAAAGGAACACTGTGGCACCTCCGGTCCATAGTAAATCTAACGTCTTGACCAAATAAACAGTGAGGGGCTTCTATAGCGGCTCCAATGATTCACCTTGCATTAGATATCGATGTATGCAGCGCTGGAGAATACGGAGGAAGCAGTCGGAGTCGAGAACAAGACAATCAACAAGCACATCAGGAACGAGATGACACGACACAAGATGATAGTCTGGTTTAGACATTATGGCACACTCATTATATTCCTGTGATTTTATTCTGTTGTAGTCACCATGTATGACAGACGAGAACAAGACAATCAACACACTCTGGTTGAGACTAATGGCTCATTCAGCTGTATTTAGTTCCAGAAAGAGGGTTGGAGATCTCCATTACAGCATAGCAAAGGTGTCAGTGTTTCATCACTGCGTGAGTAAAACTATAATCTCTATGCTCCAAATACAGAAGTTTGGGCAAATGACTTCTTTTTATGTCTTTTGTTTTGTCTTTTTCCAATGTCTTTTATTGGGAATTGTATTTTATTTTCTGTTGATGTTCCACCATGACAATGTCTCGACTGGTATTATATTGTTTTGTTAATGCACTGTTGCAATATCCTGACCTTAGCACCCCCCAACAAGTAACTGAACAACCCTGATAACCTTTGACCCAGTTCCAGAATGACCATGAATGGAGTCACACAAGTGGGTATATTTTTTTTTACATATTTATATTTATTTATTTCTGAAAAAAAAAAACTTTATTGCCTTTGCCAAACTAAACATTTAACATGATTTCCGTTCCACACTGAAAGCTGACACCTCTACAGTAAATGTTAATCTACATTCAGAGTGACTCCTACATCTACACAATACTACAATAGCGCTTGTGTATCAGGGCACGTCTTATGCTGTAACCTGTTGTGAAGTATATTCTCTCAACGCCACCTGTCAGCATCGATATGCCGCATCTGACAGGTGTTAGACATGGTGGAGGAGCACCTTCAAAAGCAAACTACTGTCACAAACGTTTAATCTTACCTAAAGTACACCTACTCTACCTTCACCTACGTGGAGATTGCTGCAAAAACTTTTTGCTTTGGACTAAGTTTTTTTAACAAAGACACACACCGGCGCAACTGTTTATGTCAGTCACAGCGCTGTTTCATTCATCCTCAACCAAGCAGAGCGCTCCAATAACATTATATATATATATATAGAGGACGTAAATCATACTTTGTCTCATATTAATACATTTTGTCACAGAGATGTGAATGTAAACTGATATTGCACAGCTGCAGTTTTCTTGTAAGACAGAGAAAAACCTTGTGGTAATGGACAGAAAAAAGATTTCTTGTCATTCTCATTTTAAATTTCCATCCTTTTATGCTGCTGTTGATAAGATTATGGAACGGAGCAGCAAAATATGCACGTCGTCACTCAACATCAGTGCAATTGGAGCAAGACGAAAAAAAAATCTGTACGCGAGTACAGCTCCTGTAATAAGGTTTACTTCAGCCATACCATATTAACCCTTTCAGGCATAGTGGTCACTACAGTGGAACAGCTATTTTAAAGTTGTTTCCTCTCATATGAATGTGTTCCGATGTCACAGAAAAAAATAAATCCTAAAGCAGGAAATCATAATTTGTGCATGAAAGGGTTAAATACGCTAAGTCCCTTTGTGTTATGGATTATGTGACTAGTCATGTTATATAACACAATGCAACTGTCTTGTCTGCATGTTTTTTTAGAACTCTACGGAATCAGTTGAGCACAGCAGAAACAAACTCTGATCTAGAATGTGCGTGCGTGCGTGCGTGCGTGCGTGCGTGCGTGCGTGCGTGCGTGCGTGCGTGCGTGCGTGTGTGTGTGTGTGT
>JAPTHA010000007.1:17489005-17505332 GCA_029814585.1 Gymnapogon annona
TCTGGCCAACATATACTTGTTTACGTAAGAAATTTATTCAGAAATGACTCACAAGCCGTAGTACGTACAAAAAAAAACATTTCTCATCTCCCGAATGAGCAGACTTTCATTACGCAGACATCTGCCCGACTGTGTCAATTCTGCATTCTTTATTCTCTGGGCAGGAAGACAAATTGAAGACTCCACATGCTGCCTCAAAATATTCCCACTCTCATCTCATACATATTTTAAAATAACAAGCAGATGTGTTTTATGGCAGTATGCGCTCACACAGGTCATCGGCTCAAATTAAGCTTCTTACAAAACCTGAGAAATGTAATCGAAGATGCTCTGCTCGAATCTTTTCTTTTCTGTATCTTTAAATCACCTACATGTGCAGAACAACTAATACGCAAACACGTCTGTCATGTGCAAACTTTAGTAACTGTAACTCAGAGTTCCCAATGTGCCATTAACACAGGGACGAGTGCTGACCACAGACATAAAAGGATCAGGGTTTCTGGATTTCTTCATAAAACAACATACTTGCGAGGGCGCGGATTTGTAGAGAGTCAGTAGCTATCATATGGCGGAAACGGAAAGGATCTTTGTCATCGTTCACTGATGCACGGTGAGATCCGCCCTGAGAAAAAAAAAGGTTTTGGTCAAGTCTATGGTAATAAAAAAACACTGCAGTACATCAATGTGACAGCAGAGAGCACACCAGTGCAGTAAAAATGCTGAAGAGTGGCTTATTACACTCTACTGAGCTGCACTGGAGGCAATAGTCCCGCTATTGTCCCACGATAAAGAACATTAACCCACATTTCTATGGTCCCAATGTACCGCTAATAACTACAGGAGCCATTTATGAAGCACTTCAAACAGCCAGAGAAGTAGAATGCTCAATACACCCTGGGTTAATAAACATAAAACAGGGATATATTACTTACGATTTTCTTCCTGTTCTTGGAGCTGTCTCTGTACACGAAGACAACAGCTGTTTTGAAGACTGAACGAGGACAAGGGAGAAAGAAATCAAACAAACCATTAAAGAAGGCCTTCTTTCATTCACCAAACAGCATCCCAGAAGACAATTCACGACGACTCAGGCTGTACTGACAGGGAAAAAAATGCACACAATTCCAGCAGTTGTAAAAGATGGAAAATGGACCCGAGTCATGACACTCCTTAAACATTCACACACTAACGTGTTGTTAGGGAGGCGCTACTGGCGATGTAATATTTAGTGGTTGAAGAGCCTGAGTCAAGAAGAAAGACAGGATAAAATATTTACTTCTACAGGGGCAAAAGGATGTCACATGATTCCAGTAATGTAAGGATGACGTGTTACACCTCAAAGCTGACAAAAAATAATGCATAAGATCCTTCGTGTGGCGTTCGCTGATGGATTTGCCTTTTGTTGTGTCTATTTTTTTCCACCACCTGAAATAGCACAAGGGGCATGATGGTATTATGTGGGCTACAACGCCAAATGCCAACACCTGTTAAGATAACGCTGCACCCATCATATATGGTATATGGAATAACTATTCACATAAGTATGTTCACGTAAGAAGAGGTTTAACTGCAGAGCATTTCTTTACTGTTTCCATTCATGCATCAGGAAAATGTCCCATACTGCTTTAGCTTTTCCATACATGAGGATTAACCCCTTTTTGATTATATGGTCCTCTGAAATCCTGCACATCTGCCAGGATTTATGTAAGTATGCATCCTTGATTTGTTCAGCACAATGACCCAAACTGTGGTAAAAGTCGTACCAAATGCAGCCAAATCTGGGTCCTTTTTGCTTTTGACCAAGGAAGCAGGTGAGTTGATCCACACCACTGTGGAATGTAGCAGAAGATCCCCCATTGACAAGTCAAGCACCTGGGATAAAACAAAACAGATTACACCATAAATGACCCAAAAAATATACAGTAGATTTGAATCAACACATGATATGGTATAAAAGTAACCATGCTGAAAAACATCCCATATTGACCTCTTTCTTATCAGCCGTCTGTTCGTTGATGAGTTGGTCGAAAACAGCCCCGTATTCCTCGTGAAGCTTTTGCATCTCGTTGATGTGACTCGCCACTTTGTTCATGGCCTTCATCGCAACTGGATGAGACAAAGACAGCTCTGAATCATTACTGTCACCACTGGATGAAATATTAACCCTGTAACCCTGTGCTTCAGGTATTTCTTTGTGACATGAAGACTCATTCATATCAGAGAAAACAACCTTTTTAATAGCTACCCACTGTAGTGACCATTATGAGTGACAGCGTTAACGAGTTTGAGTGTGCAACTCCACACCCCTTACATTAACCAACCAACACCCACTTACATTCCAGGTGGTAGTGCTCCTCGCTGTCGGGATCGGTCAGAGAGTAGAGCTCCCTCAGCAGCAGCGGGTACTTGAGGACCCTCTGGATGGGTTTGATCAGGTACGACTCCAGGGTGGAGGAATGTTGTTGTCTGGGGTTTCTCTCAGCCAGGAAAGCTTTGAAATGTGGATCTGTTTTCGCTGGAGGAGCAGAAACATGACATTTGTCCATTTTTATTTATTCATTTTTTTTGTACTGTAGCACTCATTTTATGAATGAAAAGTGCAATACAAATAAAATCTATTAATGTTATTAGCATTATTCCCTCTCACTGTCAAAAGGGGCAGGAACATTGAAAATGCAATTAACTGTATTTACAATGTCTTAGACTTAGACTTCCTTTATTGTCATTACACAGACACACACAATGAATCTGGTAACAAAATGTCATAGATTGTCAGCTGATAACTCAGATAAATATGGAAATAGAAAACGGCACAGTTGCTGAAATGAAACAATGTAACAATGAGGCAGGAAGCGATCCAAGACAATGCCTGCAGTGAAAGACACATACAGCTGCTCCGGCTGCGACTGAGCAGACGCCACAGCTGTGACAAACACAACACCTACAGTCAACCTGACACTCAGATGCTTTAAATGTAATGATCAAAGTACAAGTGTTTGATTTATGCTTCGTTGTGGGTCCATGCTGGTTTCATCCTGCCCTCTCCAGCACCGCGGGGCATGCAATTAAAATAATACACTTCCTCTACTACACTACACCTTAAGCCATTCCCTCACGCTACAACAGTCTCTCCGAGAGTGCAGATTTACATTCCTGTAGATGAGAAACAAGAGGCGACTGTGCTCGGAAACATTACTATCGATGGGACATTTGACACACTGACCTGAGGTGAACGGAAAGTAATAGTTAATTTAATGTAGTTTATATACATGTTTTGCTTTCGTCTCATCCTGTCAGATCCATTGTGTGAGTTATATTCTACATATTTACATCTCAAGGCCCCTGTCATTATAGGCTTTGATATTGTTTTGTGGGAAATGAGCCCAGTTTAGCTTCAGTTCTTATCAAGTGTTCTGAATGTTGCTTGGTCCCATGCGTTTATACTGGCAAATGTTTCAGCTATAGTTTTCCTCCTGCACTAAATACCCATCATTTTTGCAGTTGTTTATTGCTTCCGTTTTCATGTTTTTTTTTTACCTTTTGTGAGCACCTTTGGGACCTTGGTGTGACTGGCACAGAAGGCGCTGTAGATCTTGAAGCGATCAGCATAATATAAGAAAGATCCGCCCAAGGAGAACAACACTTTCTGTGGAAATGTAAAAGAAGAGAAAATAAATGTTACATAAATAAAGATATGTATTTGTAGATTTGCGAGCAACATTTTTGCAAATATGTCTGGTCATTTCAATTCATCTAATTCTATTACATTGATCAATGTTGAGCCAAGCAAATGAAAATACACATATAAAAAGACAATCTGTAAATTAAAAGGAAGCGAAACTGAAGATAAACTCCTAGAGTTTGTGAGAGAGATCCATCCTACTCCACCTTAAACTGCTCCACCCTTTCCAACCGGTCCAGATCTGGCACCAGTCTGATTCCATCCTCCAGCGTCTGTAGAAATTCCACTTGGAACTCCACCATCTCGCCAAGGTTCCCAAACAAAACATCCAGCTACAGCGCAGAGCATCATTTTAGCACCTTAGAAGTACAGTTTAAGCGTGTGTGTTTTTATCATTTAATTAGCCAGTCACAAAAAAAATAAAATACCTCATCTTGTGTAAGGATGACCTCTTTCTGCAGGGGTGTCAAATAGCACTCGATTAAGCAGTTCAGGTCCTGAAAGAAACACAACACATTAACTACATCAAACTGTGTGTGAAAAAAAATGCTCTCAGATACAGAACGGCAGTAAGCACACACACACTCATACACACATCTCAATGAGTAATTTGCACACATAGGCTTGATTTTAACACATCAACAGTGCATGTACTGACTTTGACGTAAGTCTTCTCCGTCTCCACCAGCTCATTGATGACCTTGCGGAGTTTGTCTGCGTGGGAGAGCTGTCTCTGGGTAGCAGTGCATACTGTGAGTGGCAAGGCTGACACGGGGCTGGGAGACAGGGATGATGAAGACGAGGATGACGAAGACGTCACCGGGCACTCCAGGGGATTCATGTCATGGAGACTGCGGCAGAAAGCGGTGACCTGCTCTGTGCTCTGAAAACAGACAGAAACAAAACGTGTCAGACTGTTTATCAAGTCGTTCCTGATCAGAAAGGCATTATCGCCGAGCTGTTGTCAAAAAAGAACAACAGAACCTCTTACACTGATCGTACACTGGTCGTAAAGTGCGCACACACACACACACACACACACACACAGAAGCACATGAGAAAATATGTACTGACAGCTCACATTCTTGCAAACACTTGCCATAACACCCACCTACAGCCCCGGTATAAAAAAAAATACCAAACATGATCAGACTCGTCAGGTCTAGTAGCAGATTGACTGTGTCTTAATACATGGCATTCACGTCACGCTGTGTAGTCAGATCTTTCATTGGCAGAGAGTTATCGTACTCCCAAAGCATGACAAGAATCTGAGCAGCAGAGAGGCTTGCTAACTTTAATGGAAACGCTACCATCTTGGATCACGCTCTGTGCACATGCAATGAACATTAAGTCTTTTCTTTTGTAAACTCAAGGCAGTGGAAACACATTACAGCAGCATTATACACTGCAACATTTTTTAATAATACATTCTATTTGTTTATCCTTTTTCAGTATCAAAAACATCACCATCTTCTGGATCCACGTCCACTCACTAAAGCACTGTCAAGGCAGGCACTTGTAGTGTATGGGGGATGCAATATTTAGTGCTTAAAGTGCCTGTGCCAAGAAAAACAGGATAGAATATTATATCTGCAGGGGCCAAGATCCCATTAAGGTAAGGATGACATGTTACACTTCACATGAAAACTGAAAAAGTAATGCAAAATATCCTTCGTGTGGCATCCATCAATGGATTTGCTATATATCTTATATATCTGTGTGCGTGTGCGTGTGTGTGTGTGTGTGTGGTTTGATGAGATTCTTTACATGTCAAAACACATCTGCTGCAAAAAAAGGCAATGGAGGAAAAAAAAGTGAAGATGTTGAAATTCTTTTCAGTTTCTATTCAGCCAGGACTAATGGATTAGGAGACAATTAGTGAAAGAATCTCCTTGAAATTTGAGGGAATGAATGAGCTCAGCCCACACACAGACACCCAGCTCTAATTGGACAAATTCACAACACAGATTCATTAAAGTTACTCCTGTTTAAAGAGCAACTCTACGTGCTTAATAATTGCCTTAACATCATTCACTGTAATCCTGACCTTAAGTGTAATTACCATTCAGTGAAACCACACCGAGGATGAGGACTCGTTCAGGGTCCTCATCCCTTATGGGATATTTTTAGACTGTTCCCTCACATAAAGACGCACAGGATGTACAAGGACTGTAAATACAGAAACAATGCTATAAATTGTGAGTCACTGCAGAAGAACTATGTTGTTGTGAACAGCTGATCAGGTGAAGGTCTCTGTGAAAAAACGCTTAATACATACACTCCTCACCTGCTGGTAACTAATCTTATCTAGTCCTCTGAGATATGCTTTATGTCAATGAATGTCTTGGGGAATCCAGTGTAAATGTCTACCATCTCTAATCCTTGCAATCACATGCTGTCCGCTGGTGTGTGTGTACTGTCTGATGTAAAGGCAGCTGGACTTGTCTCTGCTGATTTCATGGCTTAACTGCAGCGATGACAAATACGATTTTCCATTGTGGTATTCAAACCAGTTTGGCAACATTGCTGGACAAACAAGCACACAGAACATGCTGATACTGAAATTCCTCCTGTCCTTCCTTCCTCTTTTTTTCCATTATAATGCAAAAAAACTACAAAATTGTGAAAGTATGAACATGTGCTGCAAGGAAATTGCCAAACAAAAACCACTCAAAGATCACAACTCTGTTGAGTTTTCACAGTGTTGATCTGTACCACAGGTACAAACATCGCTTGAGTGAACGACAAGACGTTTTAAAAGAATACTGTTGTCTTTCTCTTGGTTAAAATATACACTGCTTGTTATGAAAAAAATAAAGAGGGGGGAAAAAATGACTGAAGCCTTGTGTTGAATGGTGTGTTTGTGCCTACAAGGCTGACATTGACAGCCTTGCCTCTCACAAACAAGGATGCCCTTAACAACCAGAGGAATTATTGACAGCCAGGCAACAGACGGAACAGTGGCAGAGACGAATAACAGTGGGATATGGAGATGCAGAGATTAGTTGAAGATGGATGGACAGGTTATTCACCACCACCACCACTAATTAAGCAGAGAAGTGTGACTGTAGATGATTTAACAACTGTCAGCCTGATGATAAATGGAAAGCAATATCATGAGGCATTAGGATTTACAAAGCAATCGATTAAAATCTAAATATTGTATTAGCATATTATCCACATTCTAAAGTTGTGTTACATGTTAAGCAACTAAACTCAAACGTCATCAGCATCAACATGAACTGACCCCAGCTGGAAGTTGACCTCTAACCTTAGCAATTTCCACACCACAAGACCACTTCCAATTACGCGAACAAGACGGAGAACCCTCTCACACAGATCAGATCAGAGTGTGCGGCTCACCAGCTGCAACATATCATAGATGGATTCAGTCGAGCGTTTGGAAATCCTGCTCCTCCGAAACACGGACATGATGCTTTAAGTCCGTCAGGTCACACAGAATTCAAGTGTTCATTTCCTGTCCCCTTTCCACTCCAAGTAGCTCTTGGTCCTCCTTGGCGGGCAGAGGGCTTCTATTGAGTCTCTTTTCCAAAAAGGACAACTTGTCAAACTGAAACTCAAATAAGTCCTTGCTATTGAACAGTTGAGCTGCTCTGGAACAAACTGCCGCTGCATAAAACAGCGCTTCTGCACTTCAGCAAATCACTCATTAGTCAAAATCAATTGAACAGATTGCAGCAGAAGTGCCCTGGTGTCACCTCACGCTGAAGTATCTGTCCAACCAGTCTCGTGCCTCTGCATTCTCCACTGTCATCTCCTCCCTGTCCAACCTGTCTTTCTTCTCTTCTGAGTCCCTTTAGCGCTCTCCTGTCCAGGTGTCTGGAAGCGGCGTGGATTACAACATTGAATAACATGATCAAACATCGCTTCCTCATGGGAGATAGGGGAGGAGAGAGGGAGGGAAGAATAGAAGGTGAGGGAGCTGTGGGTGGTGAAACACTCCAAGAGGGAGCGATACCAGGCATCTGGCTCCACTCACTCACTCTCTCACTCTCTCTCTTTATCTCAACTAACTTCAATGCACTAAAGCTTTACAAGCAAAATAAATATTACATCTTTTATTTTTCTCTCGTCACACGAATGAGACACTGAACAGCACCAATAATAATTAAAGGTTAATAAAAGGTTACATATTAAATCCAGTGAATTCTGTGGGGGAAAAAATGGAGTTTCAACTTTTACTACCATTGCTCCTTGATCCTTGAGCTTGAAATGGATTTTCTTATGTCACCCTTGTCAGATGCCACACCTGCTGCACACTGACAAACAGAAGTTACATAATAATCTTGGTGGAACAAGAGTAGGACGTAATCCCAAAGATTTGCAGATCAGAGGAAGGATGTAATACCAACAGCACATCTACTCAATGCAAAGGATGAAACAAGTGAGTTTTGTGATTAGGGTTATGGTGGGAAAAAATAATGCAAATATGGGATCAGTTAAAACGATGATACTAAATTCAGGCTTACTTCACTTGTCTACACTTATCAGTGATAAAACACAGATATAAACACAAAGGTCACAGACACATTATGACATTATTAACATTATTAAGACAATAAATTACCATCGCAGTCAGCGGCTCATGTATAAAGAATCCCAGGAACAATACCTGTTTTTTTAATCAGTCCATACATTCCCTGAGGCTGAGACAATTCCCCACCCTTTTTTCCAGCAGACCCACCCATCAGAACACAAACAGAGACAACTCCAACTTGAACGAGGAGTACGGAGACAGGCACAAACCTGCTCTCACACCCGCCAACTAAACTCATGCACTGTGAGCACCAGGTTAATCACAGATTACACATATCCACGCACTGGGCTTACACATGCACGTCACACACTATCATACATACTTTGTCCAACACCTTTTTGATATTTGAGTAAATTCAAGAAAAGTATTTGATGGTGTGCATGAATCCATATTATTTAGGTGGAACAGGCATGTACTTGTCAGTCACAGTGAAGAGAGGATGGTGGAGTGTCTTTAAGTTTGGGTTGGAATTAAGAAAACATGTAAATCACCAATTCAGAGTGGCGAAATACTGTATAAGCTATGGCCGTGAATAAAATGAAGGGGGGGACATAATCAGTGTGATGGAATATTTTGTCATGTCAAAAAAGCTTTCGATATGGACTTTTAAGGTTTTACTTAGACATATAAAATACATGGTAATTTAAAATTATTAGTAAAACATAGGTTTAATCTAATACAGAAGTAATTAAATCATTTAGCAATCCACCTTAATTTTCATCCACACCCATTCTTGGTTGTACCCTGTGTTGACAGCATGTTGTGTTCATTGAATCAGTACAGTACTCCCTCTAGTGGATGAATGAGGAATGGCAGTAAATTAAAGAAAACATCTGAATGGTCCAACAAAGATGTTACCACTCATTAAGGGAGAAATGAAAAAAAAAAAAAAAGAGTGAAAAGGCAAACACGTTATTTAATATATGCAATGAATGCAAAGGAGTCAGTAAGAAGAACCATCTGGAATCAAAGCATCATAGCAAACCTCCCCATCCTCGTCCCATCAAAGACTGAACAATCCATTTTTCCATTTCAAGCGCCCCCAAGTTAAACAGCTCTGTAAATTATAACCAGGCCTTGACAGTGCGCTTGTCGACTGCTTACACAACACTTGCAATCACCTTCATCTCTATTATCGTTGTTATCCCAGGCAATCAGTTTTATTCTGCGGTTGGTTTATCATATTGATGAGGTGGTTCTGTGCTTTGTCTAAAATAATGAACCTCTCGTTTCCTCCGGCTAGCCAGACACTCATTTATCTCCACTAAATGATGTGGATCACTGTGGAGAATGAAGTAATTAGAATGTGGGGATAATTAAAATTGTCCCACTTTGCGTAGTTTTCTTCAATCTTGGCACTATGTGACTGCGAGGCACTGGATGAAATGAAGTAATGCACACTTTTGGGTGTTTCCAGA
Source organism: Gymnapogon annona (assembly GCA_029814585.1). NCBI lineage: Eukaryota > Metazoa > Chordata > Actinopteri > Kurtiformes > Apogonidae > Gymnapogon > Gymnapogon annona. The sequence goes on from JAPTHA010000007.1 coordinate 17,498,664, forward strand.
CTGAGAACAGTGGAAACAATAGCTCATGAAAATGGGCAGCACAACATTTATTTTACAGAAAGAAGGGCTTTTGGTTCCCAGGGATTAAGAGGCAAGTTTGCATCAACGGAGGAGGCGTCCAAGTGCTCGAGGCTCAGGTCTGGACTCGCAGACGGCTTGAGACCTAAGGGGACTGAGTGGTTTGAGTGCCAATGGAGACCTCATGTTGTTTATGGAAATGAACAGTAGGGGGTTAGTGAGGAGGAGGAGGGTGAAGAAAGGACGAGAAGTACAAGGAGAAAATGGTACAATAGACAAACACAGGGAAAATGCTTGATTGGTGAAGGACAAAGAGCGCACCACACCTTGTTGTCATGTCAAGTATATCATTACTATGAATTATGGGAACAATATGTGACAAAGGAAACAGCCAAGGTGAGTGAAAGACGGCGAAAGATGGAAAGGGTGGAGGAAGTTGAGACAGATGAGGTACAGCGTATGCAGATGAGCTTGGGGGAGGGGGCTAGACAAGAGGATTCATTCATATTGTGCGAGTGTCTGAGAGCGTTCGACAGTTTGCATGTGTCTTCACTTTTGGAAAGTGCAGAAGTTGAAGTAGTTCAGTAAACTTTTTAACATTTTCCAACCCAAGTCATTAAAAGAGTCAGCCATTCCTGCACCAGTATCTGTATTTCTCTCATCATGTCATGCTTTCTTTCAAACCAATAAAAGGCACACACGAATCACAGAACTGGGACCGTGTCTAGACTAAAACCAGCTCTGACCCTGTTCATTAGTCATGCCCCCTCACCCCCTTACTCGAAACTGAAGCTCACTGATACACATGCATCGAGAAAACAGCACTGCTGACTCTCCGCTTATTTTTTTTTCCTCTGGACTATCAACGGAGGTAAAAAAAAAAAAAAATGCTTTCCGGTTACTGGTTATCAGCCATTGCCATGGTAATGGAAGTGACAACCGTATCCAAGGAAGACTGGCTGGCACACAGCGGGTCCTAGCAATCACAGCGCTGACCCTGATCAGACCAGACATAATGATAATTAGAAAGTGATGCTGTTCACTCACTCTTTCAATCACACACAACTGTCTGTCACCGCGCCTGTGCCTGTGAACACACGCACATCTGTTCCTATGCTGACGCTGAAAAACAGGATGCTAGTCATAACATGACAAACACAGTCTTGTTATATTTAACACATTTTAATTTAGAATTCCTGGGTAGAAAAGACTCTCCATACAGTATGAAGAAATGTTGATGTTTTAATTTACAGTGTGTAAAATCATGACACTGTCTATATCATGTAAAGATGGAACTTTTTGTATTATTCTGTATATGTATATGTGTATACTGTATATGTATATATATTTTATGTATGCATAGTGCCTGTTATTTATTGCTGTGGAGTCAACTGCATGTGGATGTCAATCTATAATGTCAAATAAAGTCTACGTCTATGTTAGAAGCCTCTTGACTGATTTTGTAGAGGACTGTGGATGAAAAACAGTGAAAATCCAAATGCTGATGTGTCTTTCTTTGTCTATAAATTAACAGCTGTGAGCAACGCTGCTTACTTTTAGCTTAGACATGACATTTACTAACACTGTTTAACCCATATTCCATCACATAACCACACAATTATGCATGAAAGTAACATGTTTACCCATTAATAAATCCAACTAGATTTCAAGTTCACGTTAAACACGTGTGTGTTTGAATGTGTGTGCTCATAAATTGATGATATGCATGTGTGACTTCATTTTTCTGTCACAGTAAGTTAAATCTCTTGTGTAATGGTCACAAGAGAAAATAGCATCTGAAAATCCATGCTTAACACCGCCACACAAAAATAAAAGAGCCTTACAAAAATATGCAGGACACACGTCTCAACTGATCCTGGAGTTTGTTGCACAGATTGTGTTTTTCTTTTCGATCCAACATGTGTGAGAGTTGAATCCGTGAGAAATATATCCTGCTGCCGCTGAAGCTAAACAACCCCTGTAAGCATTTGGAAACACTATAACGCAACTAATCAGCTACTTCAAACACATCACAGATCCACAGATCACATAACCTGGAAAACCAATACTGCCACTGCCGGGCCTTTTGTCTTTGTCCTCTGGAAGACATCTGACAGGCTCTGCATGATATTCAGGTCTTTGTACAACTACGCTGTTAATCCTCTGCTCTGTTGCATGTATGCATCGGTGTATTTGACATTGTGTGAGTGTGTGTATTCAGAACAGCTGTGCTATGTCTGTATGGAAACCTTGGTTTGAGCTCCTTGCAGCTGTTTTCTTACCTTCTGTCCCGCAACTGTGCAGGTTTCATCCTCTGGATGTGCAGAGCTCTGTGCGGTCAGCTCAGGTTCTTCCTCTGCACTTTCATTTGGGCCCTCTACTGTCAATCCTGACACTTCGTCCAGAATGTCCTCTGCAGGCACAAACAAAAAGCAGGGGTTTATGAGGAGTGCCTGTGCATACACTCTGCACCGTCCAGACTGAAATCAGTATGAACATCCGTCCTGTGACAGAGCGGTATCCTATCTACAAAAGGATATACAATGAAGTAGCTGGAATGTGGGCTGTGAGGAATTTATTTGTTCCAAAAACATCTTGGCAAAAAATATCATCTCAGGAGTTCGTAAATACACATCTGACACATCGTTGTTGACAAGGAATCAAAATTTGTGCAATTTGAACTATTTTGCAAAATGACTGATCATCTTAAATGTAAGTGCACAGAGGTTTATGTTACTATTATTATTGTTGTTATTATTATTAATGTCATTGTTGTCTCTAACACATTGTGATATCATCTTGTCTTTATTTTGTATTGTATTTTATGCCTCTTATGTGCTGCCCTGCATTTGATTCCCTGCTTGGGGCGTCAGTACAGTATAACATCTTACAAACAGTGTGGATTCATAACACACTTGAAAAATTTCAGAATCTATCACAATCTGACTGTTTCCCCAGATTGCACAGCGTTGAGCACTGCTTACTGCAAACATACTGGAAATGTAGTCATACCAGTTGATACTCTCCTCGTATCTTTGAACGTGTCTACTTAAACATGTCATCTCTGCCTCCTGTGTATTATTATTCATCCTTAAGTGTGATGATATCAATAACCTCAATCTAGTCGTTGGAGTGTTTTAACTCTGCGTCTGACCCTTCGCGCACAGAATAATCCTCCACAGTGACAGCTCCACATTGCTGAAGGATTTATATTAATATTCATACAGCTCCGAGTCCCTGTATAAACAATGCCAGCTTGTCAGCCTGTGCACTGCAAGCCCCAATTTATAAGGAATACAAATGGTGCCCTTGAATAGATAAAAAGAGCAGGTCAGAGGAGAGCTGGCGGCTGCCTGTGGGTGGGTTATCAGAGAGCTTCCGCAAATAAATAGGAAATAACCTCAGTCAACCTCTACTTAAATAAAAAAAAAAAACATTCATTAATCACACAAACTTGGGGTTTTAAGCAGGGTCTGTTCTAGGATAAGAGGTTTCTGGCCAGTCAGGCAAGAGAAGTGTCACTGTTTTGTACATTGTAACATAATTTCATGCAATCATTCCCATATGTGTGAAAGAAAACCATCAGACCTTTTTTGGAAGGAGGATATTCTGTAGCTAACCCATAAAATCTGATGAAAGTTATTTCAATACTGAGCCAAAGTAACATAGGAACATAGGAATGGACTGGATTAATTGCCGCAAAAGACAAATAATATAAAAATGCTAATAATACTATTCATAAAAAAACTCTACAGGCTATATACATATGTACCCAAGAATGTATTTAAATAACTCTTGCTGGTCAATCCCAATGGGCTACGATGCACCTGGAATAAGGTTTTTAATATTTTTGATCTGTGCACATACTTGATATTTGTGGCCAATAAAAACCTTCAGACTACATTTAGCTCCTTCATAGGATGACTGCATGGGATGCTCTATAGATCGGTCACTAGGGGCCACTATATGCATTGTCTAATGAAACAATGGCTACAGTGGGTACATCTCCATCAGGCATTGTGAACAATGCCTGATGGAGATGTACCCACAGTAGCATAGTGGCCCCTAGTGACAGATCTATACAAATGATACGCTTCACCCATGTAAATTCAACTCAGCTCAAGGAGAATGGGACACCTTACCGTGGTTCTGGGAGAAAATGTCAGTGGCTGGGTCCTGTTCCCCGTAGGAGCGGCGTGGAGGAAGGGAGCACAGCACCCGGGGGTCCAGCTGAGGGAGGGTGCTGACACTCAAGGTCAATGCTTGGTTTACAAACGCAGTTCTCATGTCTTCCATTTGGAGCGCGGACGCAGGTTTGCCGTTCACAAACAGGATCTCATCGCCGACTCTCAAACCTGGTGGATGGCGAATTGACGAAACAGATGCACTAATTTTAAGACATTTTAAGCTGTAATACAATCATAAAAGAAATTCAGAGGAAGTATAAGGCCAGTAGTGCATGTGGCCACCACCCGGTCCTATAGCTTTCCATCAACCTCAGATTTTTAATGTGTACAAATTAGCTACACAAACCAAATGCTATGCTCCTCACAGATGTTGAGATGCTAATGCGTTCAAATACATTAGAAATGCATCTCTCCATCCTTGTTAACTTGAGGCAAAAACTGATCCAACAAGACCAGATAGGTCTGTAAAGCATGGTGTAATTCTTGGCCATTCTTGAACCTTAAACTGTGTGATCCTTCATCTAATAGACACACAACACAATCCGACCGTTAGTTTTGGCCGATTCTCGTTTTCCATCGCACCTTACACTACTACACTAATCCACCTGTTCCCTTCTTGGCTAATTGAGAATTAGCTCTAAATCAGCTAACCAATTAGCCGTCAACCTCATCCAATAAAACTAACTGGTTGTGACAGCTGCTTTAGAGATCTGACAGCGCTCTCACCTGCCCTCGCTGGAAAATGAAGACAAATGGTTTTAAGTCATGTTAACACTGTCACCCATGACCACACACACACACGCAAACACACGCGCACACACAGAGACGGGCAAAGACAACCCTTTCCCTTCAGTTTCTTTTCATATGGTCTCAAAGAGATTATTGTTAAGGATTGTGATAAGGCTTGTATGATTCTCTGAATTGTGCTATAAACAGATATAACCAAGCACGTACACAGCTTTATGTATACACACAAGGCACACATTTAGCCTTAAGTTATGACCTAGTTGTCTGGGATGTGAAATGTCAGCTACAGCACACAGGCTTTATTGGACTGAGAGATAACCCCTCTGGCCATATACTATTGCTCTGTGTGTGTGTGTATGAGTTTATGTCAGTTTGGCTGTGTGTGCTGCATGTATGCGCCGTGTGAGGCCTCAGAATGGGGGGAGGGGGATGAGAATGACAGAGAGAGGTTGAAAGAGAGAGAAGAGAGATAGGGAAACGAGCCTGTGGGTCTCCTTGTCCAACACTGGCCTGGTTTCTGCATACACCCCACAGGAATCAAAGCGTGATCTCTTTTACTCTCCTCATTCATTCTCCTCAGCAATAGTGAAACATGCACGCAGGCTCACGCCGCTGTTCACGCAGACATGTTAATGTGGCGACTGACACACTTTTCCTGTGATTCAGCAAAAATGCAATGATATTTGAAATGTATATGCCATTTAAATGCCACACGCTTTCATTTTCCCACCGTTTGTCTATAGACATGGATAGTTGTATGATGTGGCTCCTGGCAGCCTGCTAAGCTCTAGCTTTTATATTAGTAAAGCACTGGGGGGAGCGCTGGGGGACACAATCTCACACTTGAGTAACTTTGGTTTGACCCTGGAGCATTATCGTTGAGCATGTTATTTTCTATACATTAGTGTGGTACCTACAGAGCAGCCGCATGTTTTTTAAAGCCCATTAGGCCCGTGGGTCTTTTAAATGTAACGACCAATGAGCGTGTGTCTGTGTGTGTGAAGAAGGGGGCTCCTGATGTGGTGATTTATAGAGCAATTTAGATGCAGGAAAAAGACGCTGCTTTTTTTCTTTTCTTTGCACAAAAAGAGAAAAATGTACTCAAATAACTACTTTTAGTTGAACAGTTAAATGTAGTACGCTGGTAGCGTGGCACATTTTCATAAAAAGCCATGATTTCTCTGAACGACGCAGATCCAAACAACTTAAGACCCATTCATTTTAACTCAAAGAGTCCAATTTGTCTTTTATTTTGTATTTTGATTTGTCGTAACTATCATTCATCTTATATGTGATGAACGGAATAAATGACTACTTTCGGGATCAATGAATCCATAAAGAGCCCAGTGAATAGCCACTTTACAGGCTCTATTTCTATGTTAATGTAGCTTTGCCTGGAGAATGAATAGTTTTTATGCTGAAGAAAATTATTCCTGCCGAGAAATCGATCCAAAGACTTTCAAATAATGGACTGTGTGTGTTTTCCCTTGCCACACATCAGTAGAAAGTGCAGCAAGAATGTTTTTTTTTTTTGTTGTATATTATCTCAATCAACCACAATGAAAAGATTAAAGATGGGAAAATGTAGTAAAGGAAGAGAAAGAAGGCATTACGCTTGACTTAAATGCTATACTTTCATGACATTGGACATCATGTGAGATCCTGATTGTGTAAAATCAGATTAAAATCACTGGCACACACACTCACATATACATAT
>JAPTHA010000007.1:17546513-17557107 GCA_029814585.1 Gymnapogon annona
ACGGGCAGGAAGACACACTCTGTGCAGATGTGTGTTTTACATGCACCAACACGCACATGCACAGAATTGCACACACTGTCTCCTACTTGGAAAACAATCCTGCACATGCCATAATGACAAGACCGATACAACATAATATTGCATACGTGCATTAACCCATTATATGCGTACCCGCACACACACACGCGCGCGCGCACGCACACACACACAGATGTGAAGGATATTGTGCAGTCAGGTGTTGGTAGTCTTTACCTGACTGCTCGAACTCACAAATTTACACCATATATCAGCAAAACTCTACCTGCACGCGCTACCATTTTACAAACAGAGGCTTTTTATTTTTCTGTGTTGACAGCAGTTTGGGCTGATGTGACTCAAACATATGAGTGCTTGTGTTTATGTTGTGCTTGCCGCCGAGCACGAATAATATTGAATGTATGCACAATACTGAGAAACAGGAGGAAAGGAAGGTGTTCAGGGAATCTGGCAAAGCCTCGGGACAATTTCTCATTTAAAATTGAAATTGAAAATGGAACCTGATGTAAATTAACCTGATTAGATAATAACCCTAATTCAGTCGCCAAACAATGAATATCCAAATGTATGCAAATGTTTGCTTTTGCAAAACCAGCTGTTAATTACATCCCATTTTCTGACATATTACAGCTCTGCAATCCGTTGACTGTTAATAGAGGATTGCTGAACGTCATAATTTTTATATTTCGCTGTATGTTGCCGTCACTATTGACCTACAATATTGATCTGTGAGACATAAACAGCTAGTACTGTTTGCACATGTCAAATTAGTCCTTGCAATAATTACTGTGGCATTTAAACAACCTGTTTAATATTGATTTAGCGGATTAGCCAATGGATTTCCAGTTAGTGCATAAACATGGACAAACACTGCTCATGTATCTCAATCCTGCAGCGCAAATTGAAAATTTGTTTATGGTTCTTCCTCTTATATTGAGGTATATACATTTCCTGTGGTCATGTAAAAATTGGTACTGACCTTTTTATGCGAGAGATGAAACAGGGGGAAAAAAAAACTTCTCTATTCCACTAAATTCAACATAAACTGAGGAGCTGTTTTACTGGTCAGCTCAGCAAAGACCTCAGCCATTAATGAAGCATTAAACTGAATTCGTGGCCGCAATTAATGAGCAGATATTGACCCTGGTAATAGCATCAAAAGGCTTAGATTCAAAACTCAATAAGTACTAGCAAACCCTATAACTCACACCAGAAATTAAAACCATCCTTTACTCAGTCAACGTCTGCTGGTCTGAAGCAACTACGTCTTTGAGATTAGGGGGATTTTAATAGTAGTAGTCACACCATGTAGCACTTCACTATTATTTTCAGCATCACTCCCAGTCTCACCTCCTCTCTTTAATTGCAGATGTTGTAGTCTCACCTCCTCTGGCTACACCAGTCTAATTAAAGCAGGTTAATAGCCGTCCAAGACTGTTGGGCATCACGGGTAATTAATGGGACAAATTTTTAAAACGTGAAAGAGTGCATCCCCATACACACACAGGTCACTGACATCTGAGTGAATAGAGTAGGAGGCTCAGGAGGAAACATAAAGAATCCATTAGTGGTTCAGCTTACAGATGTAGTTTTATGGTAAACGAGATATACAGTTTAATAGAGAGCCCAAGTTCTGGTTGTAGCCCATCGGACTTCGTCTGGGGAAATAGTTATCACAGTCAAAGACAAGTGACTTTTTTTTTTTGTAATTAGAAAAATCAACAAAGTGGCAGCTTTTAGTAAAAATGTTGAATTATTGTCTCATTGGTGGAAATACATATATAATCGACCTGACACCTGCAAGTCAGTGAAGTGATCTCATTGTAACCCTCATTCTCTCCATCACTCAGGTCTCTGCAGCTTCAGCACAACCAGACTCTAGTGGTTTTTACTGCTTTAATGTCTTCAACAAGCTCTCAAGGCCTGGAGGAGAATGTGCCGAGGCAGCAATTGTTTTAATGTTGGTAATGGTCCATCGTATGTGGCAAAAGATGCAGTTCATGCATCTGTTGAACATAGAAATAGATTTTTTATAACATCCTTGCAACAATCAACTTGTAAAATGCTCTGTAAAATTGATAAACACCATACATCTTAATGCTGGCCCAGCACTTTATCTGATACAAACCTGTGATGTTTCGTTGAAACCAAAGGTGGAGCTTCATCTCCCTAAATGTCGGAACATACTGTTTTGGAATGACGCTGTGCCAACTTCCTCCTCTTGAGTACATGTTACTTTCCAAATTCTTTTCACAAGTAGCTTAATAATTAGCAAAATGAGAGGTGAAGAATATAATTTTGTGCCCAGTTATTCAAAAGAATTCAAAATATGCGCATATTAGTACAGTAATTTCCTCCATCTCACAGAGTAAGGGGGTCAGAGCCCAGACTCTATTATCTGTCAAGGGCCAAAAGGAGAAAAAAGCAAGACAGCAGAAAGGCAAAAAAAAGCCAAAAGTGAATTTAAAGGCTCAAAGAGAGTATGACGGACAAGGCCGTCCCTGGATAATGTATCATTTCAGATCTTTTGATGATAAACGGACCCTCTAATTTCCTCCCTTGGTGACTCTGTTCATGTGTTTCCTTTCTTTGCCCAGTCTTCCCCCTTCTCTTCTTCAGAAGAGCAGAGGTTTGTTACAGTCTATACACTGTGTCGGGAACTGCAAAGTACTTCACACCTGAATGTCACATCTCACACACACATTTGAAAATTTTAAATGGAAAACTCAAACATATGCCAAAGCAGTCACTGCTAAAAAAAGAAATCAATCACAGAATCTGGACCGTGCGCCGAACCAGAAAAGGTCACCCTGTAGACAAAATTCTACTTAATGCAAGAGAAGAAGTGCTTTAAGTGCTTCATCCTGTTCCATAAAACCCTTGAACAAAATGTACAACATCTCTTATGTTCCGACACACCCTTTCCCTTCCATTATGTTACACTGACAGACTATGCAAACTGGTTTTACCCACTATCTGGTTTATTACTTCCTCCTTGTCCACTCTGCTAAATATTTACTTTGATAAGATTTGAATTTGGAATGAATTTACATAACGGAATCCAGACACTGTCCGCCGGGGATAATCTGCATGAATGGACTCAGGGGGAACAAAGGTGTGGGGGGTGTAAATGAAACAGGCCTTTCTGAAAACAATAATTTCTGGTAATATAGGTCTGTAGGAATATGTGGAATTTAAAGGCCAGTATAAAGACATCACTGTCACATCAAACCGACAATTACTTGCATGTTTTAGTAATAGTTTGACATAATTCATTCAAGTCCCATGTAAAAATGTAACACAGTGGACAAAAAGCAACCACCGGTACTGAAAAAAGCATGTTTAAATAACAAATACAAGCAATTTGTACTGTTTTCTTTCTGGTGGACACATTCATCACATTCATTTATGCAAATTTTTTATCAAGGTGAAAATATTGATTCAAAAAATGGCTAAATCTCAAATTGCGCACTAGTATCAAGCCCATTGTAATAGAAAATATAGGCTATGTATACAATAATGTTGCATGAAGCACAATCGCTTCATCAGATTATTCCAATCTCATACAGTACATTTTAGACAAAAGAAAAAACTACGTAATTAATCCATAAAATATTTCTTGCTAAAGGGGGTAAATACTGATTTAGCAGTGGACTTTACAACATTATTTATTGTTTTCTATTGGACACATTCATCACATTCATTTATGCAAATTTCTTATCAACGCAAACATAGTTTCAAAAATGGCTAAATCTCAAATTGCACACTAGTATTACGCCCATTGTTATAGAAATTATTGGATATGAATACAATAATGTTGCACAATTGTTTCATCATATGTTTACACAAAACAAAAAACTATGTAATTACTTCATAAAATATTTGTTAAAAGTGTTTAAACGCTGATTTAGCAGTGCACTTTATTATAAATAAGACATTATATTTGGTGAACATATGATCATGTCGACCTCTCACTATTTTTGGGTTAGTTATCCTAATTATAAATGAGAAATTGCCCTAATAAAAGTGAGTTACGGTCATGCACGCATAGCAGCTGATTGAGTTCAAAGGTCAGATCCCTAGACTGCTGTCTGACCATGGATGAGGGCAAGTTTGTTATGTGTTAAATGTCTTTGACCGTCATCGGAGTCATCTATGAACGTCTTACAGTTAGTTAAGATGAGGCTTTACTGTGCAAATAATGCAAAGATCAAACACCTGGCCTTAATGTGGCTCTTTTCTTTCCAGGTCATTCAGCACACAAAAAAAGGAGCCAGTCATCAAAATGAATAGCAGTGGGACAGTATGGCTCTGCTGGCATGATCACATGACATAGTGCTGAAAGGTCAGAGGTTAGGTCACAGGGGCCTTGTAATTAGTCTGTCTACTAACCAACCATGTCTCATAGGATGGGCACCATTTATGGCATCTCACCCCTGACCTCTAGCTCCTGGTCTCTAAAATACTCTTCCCCCCACAATGTCAGCGGTAGGCGGTGTACCGGAAAGTGAACATTCACCTCAGGGAATAGAGGAGGGTCAGAGCAGTTCAATAGCAGCATTCAGATCAGTCTGCAGAAAAGGCTTCTGTGTATATTTGCATAGATGCAGTTGTTTTAATTTTTTAAAATATATTATCCCTGAGCAGTGCTTTCAACACCATCAGGCCAGACATCCTGAGGGTCTAGCTGATCCAGTCAGGAGTGGACCACCACCTCACAGACTGGATCTTGGATTACCTCACAAACTGCCCACAGTGAGTACCCCGGGCTGTGTGTCGGACACTGTTCTCTCCAGTATAGGAGCCCCCTAAGGAACCATACTGGCGCCATTACTCTTCACCCTCTATCGACAATGTAGACTTTTCCCACCTCTCACCCTCCTGTCATCTGCAGAAGTTCTCTGACGACTCTACCATCACAGATGGGGACGACACGTCATACAGAGAACTCATCCAGGACTTTGTGGACTGGTGTCTGCGAAACCCCCTCCTGATCAATGCCAGTAAGACTAAGGAGCTGATTGTGGACCTTCGTCGGCACCCCCACATTCCCCTATCACCAGTGAACACCCAGGGAATGGACATAGTGATGGTGACATCTTATAAGTACCTGGGTGTTCACCTCAACAACAAACTGGAATGGTCTCACAATACCGAGACCCTCTACAAAAAAAGGCAGAGGGAACTGTATCTGCTCAGGAGGCTGAGGTCCTTTGGGGTGCGGGGGGGCACTCCTGAGGACCTTCAACAACTCTGTTGTCGCACCTGCCATATTCTATGGCGTGTTCTGCTGGGGGAGCAGCATGACAGCAGCTGACAGGAAGAGGCTGGACAAACTGATAAAGAAGGCCAGCTCCGTCCTGGGATGCCCTCTGGAACCTGTGGAGGAGGTGGGGAGGAGGTGGTTGACAGCCAAGCTGGCCTGCATCTTGGTCAGAGACTCCCACCCCCTCAAACACACACTGACTGCACTAAGGAGTTCCATTAGTGACAGACTCAGACACCCCAAGTGTGTGAAAGAGAGGTATCGTAGGTCGTTCCTTCCTGCAGCTGTCAGGTGTTATAACAGGAACTGACATAATACTGACAATTAATGTACGGTGACCTACTCTACTTCTTCTTGAGTCTTGTTGCACTACTGTCCTTTCCTATTTATATTTTTGAGAATCTTTGGTGTTCTGTAATCTATTATCCTACTGCTGCAACCTAGAATTTCCCAGAGTGAGACAAAATAAAGGTATATCTAATCTAATTATTTGGATATTTCATTAGACAATATTACAGTTATATTTATACACCACAAGACATCAGTCCTGACCCAAAATGGCAGTGTGAGAGACAGCAGACAAAACAACAAACAAAACAAAATCAAAAACACAAAAAAACACATAAATAAGTCAAGACATGTCTCAGAGAGAGACATATGTTGACATCACACCTCCTAAGTCCTACAAGCCCTGCTCGGGTAAGGAAAGCTGAACCAATGTGGTGCGCTGGTCAATTTGCCATGCAGTTTATGAATGGTTCCAGTTAGAAACCTCAGGAGAACAACAATAGTACCTCACATCAACGTGCACTAGTGCAGTTTTCCACAGACCAACCGGTCAGTGTTGGTGATGGAGCAATTTTTTTTTCCCCACACAAACTGTTCTTCAGTTAAGTCAATGTTTCAGTGTGACATTTAGAAACGGTTCCATCTCAAATCTCAAATAATCCCTTGTACAGCTTGAAAACATAACAGTACGCCGTGTGTATCGTATGCGGCTGTTATACAAGTAAAGGCCTGTCTAGGCTGTTGAGTCGGAGCACTGGGCCATAGATCTTTTACTGCAGCAGCCTCCAGAAATGTGACCACACTGGTTCATGTCAGTAGAGCTTTAGTGCACAAAGCTGGAAACTCGGAAAAAAGAAAAGCAGCACAAATAAAGACACACACACACACAGGCATGCCAGTAAAGTGCACATTTCCACACTTATGTAACTTGGTTGAAAACAGCAGCCTCCACCCCTGAGTCATCTCTGCCTGAACTCCTGAAGGACAACTTTGCCACCTCCGTGTGTAAAATGTGTGTATGTGGGTGCTGAATTTTCAAGAGATGCGGTGCATTAAGGCACACACAAACAACACACTGACGTCAAGCAGGTAAATAAAAGGTCTGAACCCTGTGAAAGAACACTAGATGTTTCACGCAACGCCCTAAAAGCAACGGCTATTAAAGTGAGGATACACCTCGCGTTCCTTTCACCCTGAGCAGTTGTAAACAATGAGTGACAGTTAGAATCCCAGGTCTTATATAACTGGGGCCGGTCTGGTTGGATTTGAACGATTCTGAGGACTCAAAAGACGCTGGTAATAACAATGATATATACGTATACATTTGTCAATGTCAGTGACGTCTATTTTATCTGACTGAATTTTTGCCATTGAAAAAAAATCATCAAAATATAGAAAAAGATAACATGCAAGTCATACACCATCCCCACATTTTAATTATTGGTCATTTAACTGCACCTTAACTGTCAAAACATCATATGAGATAACCAAGGTTTGGTAATAATTGGAATAAATTAAAAACACAGTATCCATCAGTTTTGGCTACAAAATTCATCTGTGATATACTATGGTTATGTGGATATTATCTGTACAAATTTTAAATCAGTTTTATGAGTTTTATATTAAAAATTGGTATTGAAACTGCATAACAAGAGAGACACTGCCATTATAGAATGTACTTATAAAAACACTGATAACAAAAAAATGGAAATACACACACAGACCAGGCTCGTGTGTAATTACTGATACTTGTTAAACTATTACGGATGTTAAAGAAATGTGCAAATTTTGATGATTGACAGTCACCCCAAATTAGTTTTTCAAGGCCATGTACTTTTGGTTCACCTTTAAAATAACTAAAACCCTCTTAATGTGGGGTTTTGCATAAATGCATGTATACAATACATTCCAAAGGTTTGAACGATGGCCAAATATATCCTTATTTTTAGTATTTAAAAATGTTCCTCTTGAAAACTCTTACTCGTCAATGACCCATATTCAGATTATGACCATAATGTAAAAAAAACACCACATGACAAACACATTAAATATTGCAATTAAACACATCTCTGTGTTTCTTCAAAAGCTCTCCGGTTTCTTTTGCAATATGACTATGTCATTATCCATGACATGAAGCACTCAGAAGTGAGTGACACAATATTTTTTTTACCTACAACTGAGAGCCCACTCTTCAATCACATTTAGGATCCACTGTGACGTACAGAGTCTTTGTCTTTGACCAAATAACATGCGGACTGGTCTGGACATCTTATCTGAGGTGGAAAACATGGACAGCTACCGTTTTCTTTCAAAACCACTGTTTAACACATCGACACGTGACCAGCAAGACGTTTTCCTCTGTCGACGTCAAGATTTTATTCTCTTCCTCATTCTGTTTAATTCTATTCCTCTTTATTATTTCATACTGGGCTCTGCTGGCCTCTCCATCTGTCACAGCCTCTCTCCACCCCTGTCAGCAGCATTGGTAGTCTCTATTATTCATCACCTCCACTCCCAGGCTATTTATACCAGCTTTTACAGTCAGTCTGTCTTTTTGCTCCACTGGCTGCATCTGTCAACACTAATACAGCTGTGTCGACTCACCTTAAGGGTTGACACGCAGCTTCTTGGCTTGAAGCGACATTGCTACAGGTACCCATGTGCACGTGGTTCACATTGTGTGATTTAACTAATTGCGAACACGCCGTTGTGTCTCAGATGCAGAAAATCGATTGGATTAACCCTAAAATATGATTTAAAAAAACATCATTAGGATTTACTTCAAGACGTTTTGTTCATTCAGCTTTTTACTTCAATTTAATGACCAAGTGACCCCGGGGCTGTTTTTTTTAAGAGTACATCATCTACAGACGAGTAAGCAGAAATGAAAAACATACCAACAGCTTTCCACATCTGACTAAATGACGATTCCCTACCATGGCACTAAGCATTTCATGAATTGAATCTACACACACTGCAGGTTTCCAATGGATTGCACCCTGAGGTATTAACTCTACTAAAGAGCCCCATTTCTCATTTTCTCCAAGTCACTACATCAGAGCACCTGCCACCATTGCCATGAAAAGGAAAAAGCTTTTAGAGCATGTCATTCCAGACATCTTGTGGCAGCTACCTTAAGGAATAGCACAGGAATGTGCGTGTGATAGTGTTGCACGGCTGTTTGCCTCCATAGGCCACAGCTGTTCAATTTAATCAGATATATATTGAGCGGAAACCACAATTTCAATTTCATGTTCAAATTTTCCAATCCTAGACTGTTATTCATATTTCATATTCTATTAATATGACTCCAGAATATAACCTTTTCCTGTAAACTCAGTTAATAATTTAAGAACTTGAGTGTGTCAACGTTGGGCTTGAATACATACAGTGTATCACAGACCACTGCACACTT
Organism: Gymnapogon annona; assembly: GCA_029814585.1. Taxonomy (NCBI): domain Eukaryota; kingdom Metazoa; phylum Chordata; class Actinopteri; order Kurtiformes; family Apogonidae; genus Gymnapogon; species Gymnapogon annona. Next base: position 17,555,519 of record JAPTHA010000007.1, read on the forward strand.
TACACATGGAAACAAAATATTAACAAATATTAAGACTGTTTTCTTTGTTTTAATAGTTAAACTGTGTGGTGAAGAAAATGTGGTCCGTGTTGTTATAATTTCATCAACCGTATCAATCACTTGAGTGATTAAATTAAAGAGTTATGAGGTAGGACAGTGCCCTCTAGTGGACGACACTATTAATTACAGACGATAGTCTTACACAAGATGACATTTTTATATCGTTTGTGGTCGATGTTGTTAGAAGATTAGATACACTTTACTTGTTATAGAAAAAAACTTATTTAATCCAGGGGTTTTTTTTTCATTAGATCTGTAAATCAAAAAGTATCTTTTGCCAGATTTTTTCCCAATACGCACAAATGCCAAATATTGATGAGTGGTGATGAATCCCGGTCCATAAAGTTAAATGCATCTATTATTAGTTCCACCTGCTCACTTAAACACAGCTGTTTCCACTACCTCTCCCGTGTACCTGGATGAGGACTTGTGATAAATCAAAATGGAGTTTGTTCAGTTAACGGTTAGAACAAATACATGTATAGAGCTCGGCGTCCATGTAGTCCACTTTGTGTAGAAATAAACGGATTCGTTTTGCATTTCTGTCATGATTTCTGCTACGACGGTATATGGGGAAGGTATGGTATGAATACATAGGGCGTTGACTGTGGAAATACTGGTTCTAGGTGTGGGTTAATTGCTGGTGTAATAAACTTACCTCTGACACTGTGAATTATTTTTCTTTCTTGGTAGATTCCACGGGTGTGTACAGTTGAATATCCTCTCAGCTGCCGCGTCTGTTTCTGAATGTGATGTGTGAAACCATGGTAACGTGGTGTTTGTGTATTTATGTTGCTCGGTAACCCACTTTAGTAACCATTCCGCCACGATTGTGAGGCCGTTCGATTTCAAAATGACTGACATCCCCCAAAATGTAGACTCCATTAGCTTGCCGTTGTCGCCAGAAATTATATATGAGTTTGACAAACTGCAGCAGTCGGCCACTTCCGGGTTGTGTGTGATGCCCAAATCCACTTCCCTTCTATAATATAGGTCAGCTGTGTTTAACTCTGGTCCTCGAGGGCCGGTCTGTATGTTTTAGATCATGAGTGTTAAATTCATTTTAGTTCAGCGGCCAAATTTGGCCCAATTTGGTCTGATGTGGGCTGAACCGGTAAGAAATAATTACATATGAATAATGTCAACTCCAAACTTTTCCTATATGAAAATGTTTCTCTACATTTAAATTCGGAATTCTTTGTCAGTAAACACTGTCAACATTTACTGTGAAATTCAGTTTGGCAACTCCACATGACAATAGGTATAAAAACAAAACAGTATATTATTTTCAAATAAAATAAATAAAAAATGCAATAGTATATAATTGCAGTGAAAGACATTGTATTGCAAAAGGTCCGTTAAATACATTGTATTAGGTCCAAGGTACAATTAAAAGTGAATAACATGAACCTCAAAATTCTTCAGAAAAATGTCATTTTAATATTATACCTATTTAGATTAGATTAGATCCCTTTATTAGTCCCCTGCGGGGAAATTTCAGGTTACAGCAGCACATATAAGACAAGACA